>PVIY010005890.1:0-91186 GCA_004026745.1 Myrmecophaga tridactyla
CATTGAAATAGAGAGTATATAGTAGATGGAGCAGATTAGGAAAGAGAGACTGATTAATTCAGTTTGGAATATATATTATGTTTGAGGCACTCGTGCGACACCCAAGTCGAGATTTTCATGAGCCAGTGAATAATATTTCATTGTTCAGGAATAGTGTAAGTTTGTTAAATTAACAAAAAAATACTATAGTAAATGTTAAATACAAAATTGTGTTGAATTATTTCATATGGTAGAAAAGATTCTTGCACGGGGCTATACCACAATCTTTATTGCAGAAGCAGCATCAGAATCCTCTCCCTGTCTTTCTTTTAGAAAGATAACAGTGTTTGACTTTAGAATTTCAAATGTAAAGACAAAGTATCAAATTGTTTATGTTCTGTTTTTAAAAAACAGTTTTTAAATTATGGAAGTTAAGTATTTTTTGGCTGAAAGTTTCAAAAATTACAAAAAGCTATAAAGAATGTAGTGAAATTAATCATAAGCTCCAAAAGACTCAGCAAGACATGGTTTATTCTAGTCATAGTCCTAACAGCAGCCAGTATTTACCGAGCACCTCGTCTGCACCAGGCACTGTTCTAAAGGCTTCATATGTAACTCAGGCATATGAGTTACATATCTTCATAATACAAGAATGTGTCACTACCTCATTTTATAGATGAAAGTGATCTTTAGTAAAACTTGTACTAACCAGGTTATTGTCTTTTTTTGGCCTTTCTCTTTGCTAATTAGCTTTTGGTGTGTTTTTGTGTATGCTTAGTTTATTGTAATGTAATAAACAAAAGCAGTTAGTTTAAAGTCATAGTTAGACATGGGATGGGTTTATAATGAAAAGTAAAATAACTTATGCCTAGAAGAGAGCCTGGCCCATAAAAGGCATCCATTAAATGTTCATTGAATGGATAAATAGTACATTGTTCATCTTTCATTTGAAGCAGTTTTGAAGGCCCAAACCACAACAATGACCATTGAAAAGTACTGGGCCTGTGCAATGACCAATAAGGAAAAGAAATAGCTTATTAAAGAACTTAAAGTACAAACAAGGTAAAGTGCTATGCAGATGAAACTTTTGCCACACGTCATCGGCAGCTTTGAAGCACCTACTTTTTTTAAAAAATTGATTAATTTATTTTTTAAACATAACAACATACAAACATAAACATTCTGACCATATGATCATTCCATTCTTGAAATATAGTCAGTAACTCACAGTATCATCACATAGTTGTATATTCATCATCATGATCATTTCTTAGAACATTTGCATCAATTCAGAAAAAGAAATAAAAAGAAAAAACTTAATACATACCATACCCCTTACCCCTCCCTTTCATTGATTGCTAGCATTTCAATATACTAAATTTATTTTAACATTTGTTCCCCCTATTGTTTATTTATTTTTAATCCATATGTTTTACTCATCTGTCCATAAGGTAGATAAAAGGAGCATCAGACACAAGGTTTTCACAATCACACAATCACACTGTGAAAGCTATATCATTATACAGTCATCTTCAAGAAACATGGCTGCTGGAACACAGCTCTACATTTTCAGGCAGTTTCCTCCAGCCTCCCCATTATACCTTAAATAAAAAGATGATATCTATATAATGCATAAGAATAACCTCCAGGATAACCTCTTGACTGTGTTTGAAATCTCTCAGCCATTGACACTTTATTTTGTCTCATTTCTCTCTTCCCCCTTTTGGTCAAGAAGGTTTTCTCAATCCCTTGATGCTGAGTCCCAGCTCATTCTAGGATTTCTGTCCTATGTTGCCAGGAAGGTTTGCACCCCTGGGAATCATGTCCCACGTAGATAGGGGAGAGGGCAGTGAGTTTGCTTTTCATGTTGGCTGAGAGAGAGAGAGGCCACATCTGAGCAACAAAAGAGGTTCTGTGGGGGTGACTCTTAGGCCTAATTTTAAGTAGGCTTATCCTATCCTTTGCTGGGGTGTTGTAGTTTGCTAGCTGCTGGAATGCAACACACCAGAGATGGATTGACTTTCAATAAAAGGGGATTTATTTAGTTCATGTGTAGTTCTTCAGAGGAAAAGCAGCTAACTTTAGACTGAGGTTCTTTCTTATGTGGAAAGGCACAGGATGATCTCTGCTGGTCTTCTCTCCAGGCCTCTGGGTTCCAGCAACTTTCCCTGGGGCGATTTCTTTCTTCATCTCCAAGGGCCTGGGCTGAGCTGCGAGTGCTTAGATGAGGTATGCTGAGCTACTTGGGCTGTGCTACATTGAGCTCTCTCATTTAAGCACCAGCCAGTTAAATCAAACATCATTCATTGCAGCAAGCACACTTCTAGCCGACTGCAGATGTAATAAGCAACAGATGAGGTTCATGTACCATTGGCTCATGTCCACAGCAACAGAACTAGGCACCTTCACCTGGCCAAGTTGACACCTGAGCCTTACTACCACAGGGGGTAAGTTTCATAGGAACAAACCCCAAGACTGGGACTCAGCCTATTGCTTTGGTTGTCCCCACTGCTTGTGAGAATATCAAGAATTCTCCACATGGGAAAGTTTAATTTTTCCCCTTTCTCACCATTCCCCCAAGGGAACTTTGCAAATACTTTTTTATTCACTGTTCAAATCACTCTGGGATTTATTGGGACATCACTCTGGACAAACCTACAAGATCTCATGCCCTACTCAAGGTTCCATGTACTTATGGTGTTCAATTAAACTGTCCACATAGGTTATATTAGGAAACATGCTAGTCAAAATATAAATTTTGTACCAAATAAACATTTTTTTGCTTTAGCCTCACACATAAGTTAAAGTTTTAAAATACGAATTACATCTATTTTTCACACCCTGCTGTACTGACATTCCTTTGTTCTTCCTCATGCAAAAACATTTTTAAATTTGTACATTTAGTCACTGTCATTCTACACTCTAGGCATTCCTCGATTATACCATCTCAGTCTTTATTGCTTATCTTTCCTTCTGATTTATTTGTGGCCCCAGCCCTCCTCCCTTGAAGCACCCACTTTTATCCTAGTTTTGTTTTAGATGTCACTACTTCTCATAAGCCATTCATGATTTCCCTGCCTGAGACTTGTCCTGGGTTAGCTATCTACCTTCGGTACTCACATGCACTCATCACTGTACTAACATGTGCTGGTATCTTTTCAGTTCATTAGCCCACATCCCAGAGTGGGCTTATCCTAGGGGTTTGGCACATGGTGGATGCACTATAAATAATCAAGTCATCTCCCCCACCCCCGACCAACACATGCATTTATATAACTACATTTTTTTCTTGGAGATTGAGAAATTGTGTAGATGGAACTGAAGCACCAAGTAGGTGAAAATCAAATGATTGCCAGAGGCTTTGATGCCCAATTGTGTGCTCCATAACCACTCAAAGAATAGCATTCAGTGGAACCCTCCCTTTGCCTTACCATTGGTTTTCTTCTCACTTTCACTCCCTCTTCACCATTTTTACTGAATTCCCCATACCTCTGTTTCTGTGTGCATATTTTACACAAGGAACAAAACAGCAACAATCCCAAGAACAGTGAAATAAACCCTCAAAGAATAGAAGACAGATGACTCCATATTGTGAAGATAAAAGGATAACAGAAGCAGCAGTCGGCAAGCAGGGAAGTTGTCAGCCTTTTACCCTTTCTAGAGAGGTTTGGATTCTCCTGTGTTTAGCTTTCTTCTCTTTCTGTCTTCTTTTTCAGACTTAAGAGGTTATAGTGATAATGCATGGTATCATATTAAGATCTACCACTTAGAGAACTTTTATATTGTCACATGCCAGGCTCTGCTCTAAATACTTTAATATATGTTCATTTAATGCTCTTAGCAACTTCATAAGGTAGGTACTCTTCTTGTTCCTATTTTACACATAAGGAAAGTGAAGCACTGACAGTCTAAGTAGCTTGTATAGGGTCACATAGAGGAACTGGGATTTGAACCTATGCCATCTTGCTCAAGAATCAGTGATCTTAACTGCCCTGCCCTTATGAAACAAAGTAATCTTTTTGGGGAAACTACCCTTTTCTATTGACTGACTGTTTTCTTTGTAGTTGAACAACTGTTCCCTCACTATGAGAATAGCAGGGGTTCTTAAAAATGGATTATGATTTTTTTGACTTCCAAGAAGAGAAGTGAAAGGGGGAAGAACATCAGTTTTTTTAGATGGAAGCACATAAATATACACCACCAATATTCAAGTAGTATAGAATATTGCTATGTAATATATCCTAGTGTGCTAGAATAATAGTAACAGCAATAATTACATCAAGCATAATTGGTGATGTTTATAATATACCTTTCTCCAAGGGGCTAAAAGGATTTTGATTATTTATACTTTTATCCCCAAAATAGCCCATTGTTTTTTGTATTGCAGAATACCCATTTCTTCAAGCTGAATGAAGTTGCAGTCTCTTTAAAAGAAAAAAGAAAAGAAAAGCAGAGAGCTCTATTTGGTGTATCAAGAATTTTTTATTATTTTATTTAAGGACCTTTTTTAAACCTTTTGACATGGGGAGTCAATATGGGAGCATCATGATGAGAAAGGTTATTTTATGAAGTAATGTTTCGAGAGAAGGGAAACATGCAAAAAGTGTTTAAATAATGTTTTTGCTATGATAGATTATAACATTGAGCTTTTTTTAATTTACTTTTTAAATGCAATTTTATTGAGATATATTATATTTTCACGTATCATATAATCATCCACAGTGTACAGTCAGTGTGGTTCACAGTATCATCATATAGCTGTGCATTCATTATCACAATAGGTTTTTTTTTAACATTTTCACTACTCCAAAAAATAAAAATAAACATAAGAATAAAAATAAAAGTAAAAAAGAACCTCCCAAACATCCCATACCCCCCATGCCCCCTTTTATTTATTTACTTTTGTTTTTTTTTCCTTACTCATCTGTTCGTACACTGGATAAAGGGAGTGTCAGCCACAAGTTTCTCACAATCATACATCACACCTTAAAAGCTCTACAGTTTTTCAATCATCTTCAAGAACCAAGGCCATTGGATTACAGTTCAACAGTTTCAGGTATTTTGCACTAGCTGTTCCAATACACCAAACATGGAAAAGGTGTATCTCTATACCACATGAGAATAACCTCTGTAATGATCTTTCCACTGTATTTGAAATCTCTTAGCCAGTGAAACTTGATTTTGTTTCTTTTCTCTTCCCCCTGTTGTTCAAGAAGGCTTTCTTACTCCTATGATGCCAGTGCCAGGCTCATTCCTGGGAGTCCTGTCCCACAATGCCAGGGAAATTTACACCCCTGGGAGACATGTTCCACGTACTGAGGGAGAAGGCAGAGCTTTTTAGCATTGTGTGTGTTGCTAACATGGTGCGGTGTGGTTTTAGTAAACTTAATTTAAAACAATTAAACTAAAATGTTTAACACATGTGGCCAGGAACTGGCAACAAAATCTTTTTTCTATTCTCTCTTCCTGGCCACCATTTTTAAAATACATATTCTTCATATATATGAAAAATACATTTTAACTGACTTCACAGCTCATTAAAGCTTCAATTTACTGTCATTCAAATGGAAGATTTCTAATATGGAATGTTCATTTATAAATTTCCACACTGAGATTCCATTATTCTATATCAGAAATGTAGAAGTCATTCTTCAGTGCAATGTCAGACATTTTAACTCTGTTCATTCATGTTTTTCTTTCAATAGTTTTTCTAATTTTACTTTTTGATCATCATTTTTGTACATTTCACTTATTTCCTTTAGAATATTCTCAGGTAAGGCGGGTTGATAGCGCCCATAAAAATAATCAAATAGGTGAAGATGATAAATATTCTAACTCATACATAGTTAAAGGGTAAGTGTTCTGGTTGGAAACTGTTGTGGACTCCAGAAAAGCCATATTCTAGAATCCTGATTCAATACTGAAGGGTGGAATTTTTTATTGGATTGCTTCCATGGAGATGTAGCACACCCAATATTGGGTTTAAGCTTTTGGTTCAATGGAGATGTGACTCCTCCCATCCCAAGTGGGTCTTGATTAGTTTACTGGAGTCCTTTAAAAGGGGAAGCATTTTAGAGTAACTTCAGATGCAGGCACTTAGAGAACATTTGCATCAGAGCCAATAGATATGCAGACATTCGAAGATGCTTGGAGTAACAACAGAGAAAGCAGATGCTTAGACCCAGACATCTGGAAATGCAGAGCCCAGAAGATGTTGCCAGGTGCCTTCCCATGAGATGCTAAGCAAGCCAGAACCCAGAGTTGTGTCCCAGAGGAGTGAAGTGAAGGCCCACAGATGCATAGAGAGAAAAACACTAGCATCAGAAGCTGGAAGCAATGGAACCAGAACAAGGAGCCACAGACACTAGCCATGTGCCTTCCCAAGTGACAGACATTGACCTTTCTTTGTTTATCTTTTTTCTTTTTGCATGGGCAGGCACCGGGAAACGAACCCGGGTCTCCAGGATGGTAGGCAAGAACTCTTCCTGCTGAGCCACCATGGCCTGCCCATGTTGACCTTTCTTGAGTCAAGGTATCTTTATTTGGATGCCTTAGTTTGGAAATTTGTATGGCCTTAGAACTGTAAATTGTAACTTAATAAACTTCCTTTCTAGAGGTCGTTCCATTTCTGATATATTGCATACCAGCAGTATTAGCATATCAAAACAGTCAACATAATGAAAAGAAGTTACAAGATCAGAACAGCATCTGGGATCCTCTACAGGAACATAATAGTTATAATCCCAATACCAAAAGATTTTGGGTAGATAACCTTTGATTGAGTGGTGTTCTGGTACAAGGGATGGAAAGTTTCTTTTCCAGTGGTATCTCTGGAATCTTCTGCTTCTATGTGTATCATTTCCATGCATCTCCCCAGTGCTACGTCTTTGATGGAGGAACTATGTGTATATTTTTCCAGTTTAAATGCATTAACAAATCTCTTGAAGGATACCTTGCTCAATGCATATCCTGCTTGTGCTGGTTTAAATCTATGGTAGGCCCAGAGAAGCCATGTCCTTTATCCTCATTCAGTGTTGCTGGGTAGAGGCTTTTTAATTATCCATGGAGATGATGGTTTCCATGGAGATGTGTCTCCACCCATTCACTGTGGGGTTTGCTCACTGGAGCACTTTAAGAGGGAACGTTTTGTAAAGAACCACAAGAGCCCACACAGCCAGAGACCTTTGGAGATAAAGAAGGAAAATACCCCTGGGGGAGCTTCATGAAATAAGAATCCTGGAGAGGAAGCTAGCCATGTGCCTTTCTAGTTGAGAGAGAAACCCTGAACTTCACTGGCCTTCTTGAGCCAAGGCATCTTTCCTTGGATGTCTTAGATTGGACATTTCTATAGCCTTACTTTAGTTGGGACATTTTCCCCACCTTAGAACTATGGACTTAATAAATTGCAACTTAATAAATTCCCCCTTTTAAAAACCATTCTGTTTCGGGTATATTGCATTCTGGCAGCTAGCAAACTAGAATAGCATTCCTCCGTTCATATAGCCTTGCTTTACATAGGGCTTAAATATCTCTCAAAGTAAATGAGTTTGTCAGGGTCATATTTTGAAAGAAGCCAATCAAATTGTCTAGTATGACATCTATATCAGTATCTGCTTTGACAAACCAATCAGCATCTTCTAAATAAATAACATTGAGCTTTTAATAAACTCTTGTAACAGGAGATATTTTTTATTTCTCCAACACTGTATGACATGTTAAATGGTTTACTAGTATTTTCAGTACTTCTTAAAATACTGCAGAAATATCTCTGCACAGCAATCTGTCTAACATTGTAAGTATAAGAAATGCCCAATAAATTTTTTACTAGTGAAATGATCTCATTATTCAATGCTACATGAAACTGACCTTAAATATCTCCTTTCTTTTAGTAATTGCACACTTTAGAATTCTTAGATTGAAAGGCCTAATTTGCATAAACTATAAACTGCAACAGAGAAAGGAAAGAGATACACAGGAGAGATTTACTTAGTTTTCTTTAATATCACCAAATGTGCCACTGGTCAATTTATTGCCTATCTCCAGAGTCATCCTTCACTGCCTGCTTTGAAAAAAATGGATCTGGTCCCTTGAAATATTTTCCTTTGCCTACTGGCATGGTGTTAGCTTTGTTAGATAGAGGGTGTATTGGAAAGACATTGCAGGAGAAGTCGTTTTACTTCTTGGTTCCAATGCACTTGCATAGCAGGCTCCCACAGCATACATACACAGCTCCTCCAGTGCCCGGCTCCTGCATTGAGTGGCTCCTGGCAGCTTTTCCTGACTCCTCCCTTTAGACAGCATGTAGTGGAATGCCTTTCTTTTTGGTGTGACAGCATAGAGACTTTTTTGCAATCTAGTAAGCCCTGGATGTGGCCTCTCCAATGAGGTGGATCTCAGCTCTGGGAGGGACTTTTCCTTGGGCATTCTGTTTCACCGTAGGGGGTAGTAGCTCATCTTGTATCTGCTATTCCTTTATTCTTTCAAGTTCTCTTCATTTTTTAGTAGGCAATCCCTTGTTACTTCCATTTTTTTCTGATAGTTAATAATTATTTATGTAAAACTTTTCCTGCCCAAATCCAGTGTGGTTTCTGTCTCTAATCGGACTCAGATTTATATGCCATTCAATTTAGTTAAATGTTATAAAGTGGATTATGGGTCTTCCTTAAAATATGTAAGTATAATTTGAGTATTAGATTTTCTTAAATATGCTATCTCAGTCTTTTTCTATTATTTGACTACTTAGGGTACTTTCCTAGTCAAATGTGTACTAAGAGAAAGATCCAAGTCAGTCACTTCCTTAAAAGAATTTAGTCCTTGTGAAATGCTTAGGAGTGAGTGCTCAATTAATGGTAGGATTTTTTTTTTAATCTACTTGAAAACCTTATGGATTAAAAACTTTCTGAGTATGAAAACATAGTAATGAGCATGAAAGCATTTTCTTTGAATAGGCATATTAGGGAAGTCTTTATGTCAATTCATAACTATATTTTAGCAGATATTCTTTGTGTAGAAGAACAGAGAATGAAAAATATCCAGCACCACCAGACCCAGGTTGAGGAGAAAGGTTAGGAGGGAGGCATGGTGAAGAGTGAAGGGAGAGATGCACAAGGTCAGGGGACTTAAATCTAAAAGAACATTCTAAGGAAAAGTTCTTCACAGAGATGATTGCATTTGAAATAGTAAGCCCCATTTGTTCAGTAGCTGTTAGCTAGAAATGAAATGAAACTAGACAGTTGCAGTTGTGGTTGGAACAGTTTGTTTGGTCAGTGATATAGATAAATTATACCAAAGATGCCCGCAACGTCTGTTTTGTTCATTTAATTTGGAGGTTTGACGCAAAAGCAATACCTGAGATCATGAATACATGTGAGGAGAAAAAAGTCGTGTAAATGTACCCAAGGTTTTAGCTCCTCCCCTTTATCCACACCCTTCGAAACTCCCTGCTGCTACTGAAAGTGAGAAGGTCACAAGAAGTTCTTTTGAAGATTGTGGACCCATCCTCTAATTATCATTCTGTCCCTGCCCAGGAGAAGCTCAATAGTCTGATTATATAGGGATTTGTTTCAAATGAAGTTGGAAGTTTTGTAGGATCAGGATGCCATTATTGCTAACTAGAAAAAATTAATACACGTTTGTGAAGAAAATACGTATGCATGGTAATAACAAGAGACTAGCTCCTAGGTTGTGTTAATTGAATTGTGTAGAGGCCTGACTGGCAGATAAGATTGTTAGGTGATAAATGGTCTTTTCCTACTCACCACACCGAGTTTAGGAATACATTCTATAACAGTGGAATAATAAAGCTAACTGGCTTTGTGTACAAATTAAATCCAAGACCACAAACTTGATTTTCTGAACAAGTGAACTAACATAGATTCATGCCTTCTGTGCTGCCTAAAGCTTTCAAATCTATGTATGCAATTTTACAACACTCTTGCCACATCTACCCTCCACCAGCCTTTTAATCAAATTCTATTTAATTTCCTTTTTTCTAATTGAATACTTCTGGTTATATATTTACTTTTTCTCTCTCTGTTTTGTTAAAATATTATTGCCACTTTTGAATTTCACATTAAAATCATTTTCAGACACATTTACGTCAAATTGCAAACTGCCACTCCCCTGCCTTTTCTCTGACTTATCTTTAGCCACTTCTTGGTACTCGTCTTTATTGATACTTAGAAATACTGGAAGAATAACAGTTCTTATTTCCCATAAAACTAAATGTGCCACTTTAGAACCAGTTTGTGTTTTCCTGTAATGGAGTTTTATCTTTTTTAGCCCACTTGTATTTCAGATCTTCCATTGGAATTGTCAATGTTATATGCCTTAGAGTGATCAGCAAATTTTGTTACTATCTTGTGTACTCTGTGAAAGCTCATTAAAAAGAAGTAGTGAGATCTGGCATATACATTGTCGTCTTAGTCGCTCTGCATAATACAAATGGAGAGATTGCTATTTTTCATTATTTCCCTTTCGAAGCTTCGCATCTAGTTTCTAATTCATGTGACTTGGTAAAAACTGTATCCAGGACATTTATAATTAAGGTTTTGTGGGAGACTTAATCAAATGCTTTGATGGATTTCAAATGCACAACAGCTGTTGGAAGTCATTCATAGAGTAGTTTTGTGAAAATGCTGCTGAAGGAAGATTATTTGTTGCAACCTGTTTACCTATGTTGCCATGTTTTTCTAAAAGTGCTTAGGTTTTATGAATTCTTTTCCTACCATCAGTAGAACTACAGTCTCAGCTAATAACCCCTTTCCAGTTTTAGTATCTGTGGTAGTTAGATTCAGTTGTCAACTTGGCCAGGTGAAGGCACCTAGTTTTGTTACTGCAGACTTGAGCCAATGGTACGTGAACCTCATCTGTTCCTGATTACATCTGCAGTCAGCTAGGAGGCGTGCCTGCGGCAGTGAATGATGTTTGACTTAATTGACTGGTGCTTAAATGAGAGAGCACAACGTAGCACAGCCCAAGCAGCTGGGCATACCTCGTCTCAGCACTCGCAGCTCAGCCCAGGCCTTTGGAGTTTCAGAAAGGAATCACCCCGGGCAAAGTTGTTGGAACCCAGAGGCCTGGGGAGAAGGCCAGCAGAGATTACCCTGAGCCTTCCCACATAAGAAAGAACCTCAGATGAAAGTTAATGCCTTTCCTCTGAAGAACTAACAAAATAAATCCCCTTTTATTAAAAGCCAATCAGTCTCTGGTGTGTTGCATTCCAGCAGCTAGCAAAGTAGAACAGTGTCTATTTATCCAATGCTGTCCCCTTTCCTTGCATCAAGGGACTTGATCTTGCCAGTGGCCTTCTACGTCACATTCCATTGGTGTTGGCTGTCTCCAAAGATAGATTTCACTGTGTTCCCCTTTGCACTGTAATCAGATCATATCGCTCCAGTGTCATCTCACCAGAAGCATGTTGACCTCTTGGCTATTGTGTATGCAGCCAGGATAATGAGTAAGCCTTTTAGATTGTAGTCTTGAATAAAATCAATGTGGGATAAATAGCAGAGCTAGAAGACCTCCCTAACCTTGTTGAGGACAGAAGGGAGAAGCAAAGCTAGGAGAACCAAAAGAGTGACTACTAATCATCATATTTCAAAGTGTCTGTCCAAAAAGATCTCCCCATCTAATCTGTGCTCTAAGGTGTTAGTAGTCTAACATTGTTCAGATTTTTTGGTTTGAGGTGGTGATTATTAAACAGTACAGTGGCTTAACGCATGGAGGTAAATTTTTATTTGAATGTTTTATTCACCATCACAAAGAACATTTTGTGTCGTGATTACATTGCATAGTTGAGAGGCCTGTCTCCAGCTTTAGGGAAGTTACTTGTTTTCTACAACTTTGCCTTGTTTTTTATTGGATTAACATGCTTATAAAGGGTCTTCAGTGATAAGAACTTAAGAGTACATTTTCGGGGGAGGGAGTTATTCTGTTATTTTTCTTAATATTGAACATTGTTCTTCAGTATATAGCCTGGGTTCTCCCAGTGCTATTTTAAAATTTTATAGCATTTATAATGCCATTAATTTGTGATTGCAATGTATTTCTAGGCTGTTGTTCTGAAAGAAATTAGTTGTAAGTTTAGTTACTTCATTAGTTTGTATATATATTCAATTTTGCTGCATGACAACTGAAATCCTTGGGTGCTTACAACAAGAAAATTTTCTTTCTTGCATGTATTACCTGAGGGTGCAGGGCACCAGTGGTTCTGCTCCAGGCTGCTGGAAAACTGTTCCACTTCTTTTGTATTCTAGAGCATGGACGGAAGGAATAGTCTTTTCAGTAGTCTTGGGCATTCTTGTCTTTTATAGGTTTAAAATAGTCTTTTACTATTTTCTCTTAACTTTATTAACATTCAGTAGACTTATGTACAGTGCTAGCAATTTTTCGAGTGTCTTATCTTTATGAAAGAGCAATCATATTGCTTTAAAGTTTACATGTCCTATTTATCCTCCTTTCTTAAATGATTCTTTGTGTTAAAATATATAACCGTTAGGGGTTCAAGGGTAGTTCAGTGGTAGAATTCTTGCCTGCCATGTGGGAGACCCGGGTTCAATTTCCAGTCCATGCGCCCCCCCCACCCAAAAACAAACAAACAAGCAAAACAGGCAAAAAACAAAAACAAAACAAAAATTCAATGAATCATGCTGCAATAACGGGATACTCACATGGGAAAATATTGAAATGTGACCTCGCCATTCAGCATACAAAAAATATATGGAGAGAGTACATGGATGGTTCAGTGGTGGAATGTCACCTTCCATGTGGGAGACCCGGGTTTGATTCCTGGACCATGTACCCAACCAATCAATCAATCAATCAATCAATCAATCAATGTTTTAGCCATGTGTAATTAATTTATGCTCATGACAGAAAATTTTGCTGTTATCAAGAGGAATGAACAATAAAATTACATTGTAATTTCATCATCCTTAAGTGACGACTCAATATTTTGGTGAAGTTCATTAATTATTTTAAAATTATTTTTAACACAAATGCTTTACTTTTATTGACAAAATGATAGGCAGATAGGAAATAAGGAAAAAAAATGAAAAGATTACCAAGATTGGGACAAAAAGAAAAAAACAGATATTAGAGAAAATTTAAAACTTTTTTAGTATTTTAATTTAGTATATTTCACATATACATATAAATTAAGAAAAAAATAAAGATTTAGCAACATATGACAGCCAGCTTGGCTTCTGTGAATTTTTTTTGGTCTCTGTTATATTTGTCTCAGTTGAAACAAAAACTTTCATTTGTTGGTAATAAATGGTTTAGTTGTTTCAGACCAATCATAAAAATATCTGCAATTATCAGCGTATTTCCTTTTATCTGTCAGGAAACTATTATTCCATGGGAGAGGTTTAGGTGCTAAAATTCCTGGCTGAATTTTATTTAATTTGGGAAGTATGACATAGGTAATAAATAACCAGTGAATGGGTAACTGAGTTCCTGTTTGTGGTTGCCCATGGGGGTATCTGATGTGTTTTTTACTTTCTGCTGTCAGTTATAGAGAGCTAGATCACTGGGAAAATGATGAGTCACAATGACCTTTGAAAGGAATTCCATGTATAATTTTTATACACTGCCATTTCTCTTTTCAGTATCAACATCATGTTTTCTGGTCAAAAGCTATATTCTGTAAGAAGCAGCAAGAGGAGTGGCCAGAGTGAGGAGCTATTGAGATCTACCTGTAACTCAAATTAGTTTCTGTAAAATACAGCCAGTTATAATTTATATCTAAATTTAAATCTGTAAAAGCTATGTTACCCAACTGTGATAGATGTTGTGTATCTATGTAGAACATTTTTTTTACTCAGGTCCACATTACAAGGGAAAAATGTTTTAAATGCAGTTTGGAGTAGACTTTAAACATTTTTTAAAAAGCTGATGAATCAAAACAACTCTCAGTTTTTCAAACTCTTTATTTTAGGTTGTGGGGTTCCCATTCCAAGCTCACTGCACGTTTCCCCATGACCCATTTTTCTCCTTCCTTGAGATACTGGAGTTTCATTGGCGATGTTCTCAAAATTTCCAATTAAAAAAATCATGTGTTCACAGAATGGTTTGACTTTCTTGCTTCTTAGACTAGTGGAAGCCACAGATTCACATTTTCTCTTTAAAATACCCAGCTCTCAAGATTCTTGAGAAAATCACTAAGTATAGAAGAGCACCATGTAAGACCAAAGTATTTTTATGTTTCTTAACTGATTTGATAATATTAATTACTGTGCGTAATATATAATTGCATTCTAAGCCAGTTAAGGGAACTTTGCCAGTAGCAGAACCTAAAAACAAATTTTCTTAGAAGATGCAAATGCAAGCCTTTCTTTAAATTGTGGTTAATTTTTGTCTGATTTGTTTAGGGAGGTGGAAAGGAAATCAATATATGTTATAAAAGGTGAACTTAAAAGTTGTTTCAGTAGTACAGAATATCATTGAGGGGTTGACAAAAGGATAAGTAGAAAGGAACTAGCAAGAGGCCAGCTGAATTTCTCTTCTTTCTTAGCACTGGATTGCCAAATTAATCTCATATATCCTCTGTACCCTGAACCAATCTTTTGTTTAATTTTTGTACCAGAGTATACTAGGACTAATTTTCTTTGTTGAACTGTATACCCTCCCTAGCATTCTGAACCTGCCTTTAATTTTCTTATAAAAAATTTTGAGAATAAAAATCATTCTCAAGAGAATGAAGGTGATATTTAAGTTATGGAGTAGAATTGGAAGAAAATACAAAAATCACTTAGTACAAATACTTTATTTTCTGGATGGATATACAGAAGTAATTATTTGCTCAAGATCACACAATGGTTTGTCTTCTTACTTTTTCTCCAAATGGAGATTGCTAGTTGGTCTAAAAGCTGTTTATAGTTTTTAAAAGTAATATGGCTATCATTTTTGTTTCAAGCCAATGCATACTAGATACATGTCAGGAGCCAGCTGGGTAGCTGTTGATTTTTGTGTTTCATTGGCCATTTATTAATCAGAGGAAGAAATTTTGTGTATTGTTAAAGAAAATGGGTCAGTCAAATATAGTCTTACATTGAAAGTTTCCTTTTCAGTTTAGTTTACAACTAGAAAATTTAGAGTTGAAAATATTTTTCTTAGAGCCGCTATGACTTGGAGTCATAGTGAAAATCTGTGGGTAACCATCAGTTAAAATGACTGCTTCAATATTAGAGCTTCTAACACGTTCATGAAGAAAAACAACAAAAGAATCCCACAATTTGTACCTTCAAATTTAAACTTTGGAATTCAGTTCTCTTTTGGCTTTAAAAAAAAAATCTTTTGGAAAGCATGAACAAGTGATGATTTGACCTAGTCTCCCTTAGTCTCAGGTGTTTTCAGTTGAACCTAGCATGTTTCTTTTTTTATTAATGTCACAGATAAGAAGCATATTTTATTGAAGGGTTTCATTTAATGTAGTTAAGAGTCTTCCATAGATGCTTAGAAGTCGCTCTTAACCAACTAGTTTATTTAACTTTGATAATCTAATTAAATTCTTTAATTAAAAAATGGAATGTAGATTCTTTTCTGGAATCGAGGGAATAGTGTGTACCAGACCAACCCTTTCACAAATTACAATTAAAAAACCCTGGACTGAATATTAAAAAATAATTATTTGAGATTAACTCCCAAAAGTAGACTGAAAGGGAGGGAATGCTTGAAAGATAGGAAAGGCACATTTGAGATTAACATTTATTTGGCTTTTTGCTTTGAGACTGCCCCCTAATTGTTATAGCAGAAAGCCATGTAGATAGTCATGCATTATTTCCTTTATACAATAAAAATTTCTAGACATGTAAAGAAACAGCTTCTGGTAATGGTGCAGTTGCTTGAACAGACTCGTTTTCTTATAGATAACAATTAGAAAAGTGGAACCATCTCCACCCCCCACCCCCAAATTATGTTTTTGGAAGGCATTAGAGAATGACCAAAAGAAGGCAGAAGTTAGGAGGAATCTGCTCATGAACGTTAGGAACTGAAACTCGTAACATTTTTGAGTTTGCAGTGTTTTCCCTAGGACATGCCCCAATCCATGCCTGGCTCGTGGCAGCTGAAAGCCACAGGCTTATTTGCCTAAGGTGTCAGAGGAGAGAGCTCTGGGTCTGCTTAGAATTCATTGTGAGCAGACCGCCACTGTGGAAAATGCTAAAGGAAGTACTTCAGGCTAAATGGGTGGAAACTCATATTTAAAAGAAAGGACAAAGATACCCGTTAATGATGAATAAATTGGGAAATATGAAAGACTATCTGTTTTAATTTCAAAGTTATCTTTAACTGTTTAAAGCAAAAATTATAGTAGTGTATGGTAGTATGTGGTATACGTGTAGGAATAGTTTTAAAATATGACACCAATATCAAAAAGGAAGGAGATAAATGTAATTTTCTTATTTAAGGATATTACTATAAAAAGCAAAGCATGATATTAACTGTGTTTAGTTAATGATAGATAGTGTTTAATTCTCACAGCAACCACTAAAAAGTAATACAGAGGGGTATCCAAAAATTTAGGGACAGAAGTGGAATATTAAAGAAAAAAAACGATTAAGTAAAAAATAGAGAAGGCAGAACCAAGGAATAAAAATCAAATGTTAGATTTAGATAATTTTAGTAAGTGTAAACTTAACATCTAAAAGGGAGGGCTTATCAATGTGGAAAAAAAGTAAAAATCAAGATATTTTGTATGCAATGTACTTAAAGAAAACAGATACTGTGAAAGTAAAAGGACTGAAAAATAAATCACCGTGCAAACAGTAGGCCTAAAAGTTGTTGGAGCGACTATATTAACTAGGCAAAGTAGATTTCAAGATGAGGAATATTATCAGATGGGGGGCATTTTGTAATGATCAAATGGTAAGTTAATCAGGAAGAAATAACATTCCAACATATGTTTGCACATAGTAACAAAGCTTTAAAAATATATAAAACTGATAGAACCAGAGAGAAAATAGACATCTCCAATCATAATTGGACAATTTAACACTCCTGTCTCAGTAACATTAGAAAGAATAGCTAGGTACAAATTTAACAGGATGTTGGAAAGCTGAAATACTATTAATCATCTTGGTTTATAAATTAAAAGTTGTAGAATATTGTACCTAAAGACTACAAAATAAGCTTTCTTTTAAAGTATGAGTGAAATGTTAACAATAAGATAGACTATATGCTAGGTCACAAAATAAATTTCAGTAAATATTTTAAAATCTGAAATCTTACAGGGTTTGTTCTCTGATCATAGTCTTTGTACTTAAAGACTACACAATAAGCTTCTATATATATGAAGAGCATGGACCAAGAAAAACTAATCAAAATAGTGAACAATATTTGTTTATTGAGAGTGTAGTCTGATAAGAAGGGGGCATGAGGGAACTTTGGGGTAAAACATGTTCTATATTTTAATTGGGTCAATGCTTAAATGTATACACTGTGTTTCAGATCTGAACACTTCACTATTGATGTATTTACATTCTGTCCCTCAGAGAGAACTGCAGGTTAACATCAAGCTCAACTTAATAAATTTGCTTTTCACAGAGGTATAAGGTAGCAATTCTAAAATCACTTTTGATATCTACCAGGCATAAGCAAATTAGTAAGTATAGAAATAGAATAGAAATCAGGTTCCTCTTTCTAGGATAAAAGTTAGAAATAGAAATCAGGTTCCTCTTTCTAGGATAAGAGTTAGAAATATGGAAAAGTGAAAGACTAGGATGAATCATGCAATGTTGGCTTGAAATTGGAGAGGAGGTATCAGTATGAACTTGTTTTTATTATATAGATTTAGATAGATGTGAGTAGAAGCATCTACGGCTATATGTGAATATAATAATGTGTGTCTATAAGTGCATCCGTATATTTGTTCTGACTGCTGAGAGGACCTAAAAGCAGTAAATTACAGTAGCACTGAAACTCATAGTGCCCAGATCTTCATTTCTTAATACTATTCTTCGCTAAAAGGAGCAAGGTCTCCTGATTACAGGGGCTGGGATGGGGAAAGTACAAGATGATGCTGAGATATCTTGCAACAAAAAGTATGAAAATGCTTTAAAAATGATGGGAACAGATCAAGAGGACACAAAGTCCAGCTCAAAGGGAGTCCTGTTCAAATCTGGGACCATCTGAGCATCAAATAGGATTCCTTGAGTAATACTGATATAGACAAATGAATGGAAGAAAAAGGAAATACAGTGACCAAATATTTTTTTAAAACAAATGTAGAAGGAATCTGGTGATTTTAAAGTAATAGTGATGGAGTTAGGAAATCATCAGTGGATGCTAAAACGAGTAAGTGAATGGTTGAAGAACAGAATATTTACATAGTATCTAAGTATTTCCCTCCTCAGATTAATGCTTATTTGCAAAGGGAAACATTGTTCCCTTTGAAAGAACTTGATGAACTCACTTTAACCAAGTGTCCAAAGTGAACTTGGCCACTATTAGGACAAACTTTGCTGGATCTCTCTGCCAAAGTTTATCATTTGAATCTTATCACGAGGAAATGTCATAAAATCCCAATTGAAGGATATTCTTTAAAACACCAGTGTCAAGAAATAAAAGCTGAGAAACTGTTCTGGACCCAAGGAGACTGAAGATGTGACAAATGTGGTGCCTGAGCCATGGTTGGATCATAGACTAGGTTAACAAAATGACTCTAAAGGAAATTAGTGGGTCAATAGATATCATTTGTTAGGATTGATTTTGGATTGGAAAATAGTGTTATATTGTTTCATATCTTGATTTTGAGAATTAACCTGTGGTCAAGTAAGATCTCTGTCAAAATTACTTGACACAGTCTTTGAAGTGTTGAAAGCAGCCATGGACTATACAAATGTGAATGGGTGTGGCTGTGTTTCAAGAAAATGTTATTTATGAAAAACCATTGACAGGATGAATTTGGCCCTTGTGCTGTACTTGACTGACCCCTGCTTTGTTAATTGTGGTAGGGTTTAGGGTAGGTTTCATGAATGAGTTAGATGTCTGTAGGTTCATAAAGATACCGCTGTGAGGCACACAGGAACGATTAGAATGTAATGCAGTGGCGAGGGATGTGCGCCTACAGTTAGTAAAATCCTATCAGTGCCACTTACCAGTTTTAACAGTTTGAGAGTTTCCCAGCATGCTTCCTCATCTGTAAATGGGAATAATCCGAGTACTTCCTCCTTAGAGTTGTTGGGAATATTGTGAGCATAGTCATATCTTGTCTATGGGAAACTGTCTAACTGGTTTCCAGCTTCTATTCTTGTTTTCCTGCAGTCTTCTTCATAACATAAGCTAGCATGATCCCACCAAAACGTCTGGATGGTCATGCCATTCCCCTGCTTAAACATCTCCCGTGGTTTCCTGTCTTGCTTAGAATAGGATTGAAGGTATTAATGATGGCCTAACACTGTCATCCTGATGAATCCCTTTTCCCTGGACCCATGATTTTGTTTGTTTTCCTTTGCTCCCAACACCATTCCTGTTCTCAATTTAGGGCCTTTGAGCTGGATGCCATGGAAATTCTCTGGACAGCCAAAGGCTAGTTCATTCTTATTCAAATTGAGAGAGGTTTTCCCTGACCTCACAATTCAAAGTAGGCACTGAGGCATTCTCTGTTATATTTTGATTCTCAACTCTGATTGATGCCTGTCTCTTTCCCATTAGATTTAGGCTGCCTGAGACATCGTGACTATATGTATCTTATCCACTACTGTAGCACTGGCTCTTGGGACACAATCTTATAAAGTATGCATTTGATAAATATATGTATTGTGTCAACATACATGCAATGTTTAACACAATGTCTGTTCCATAAACGGTACTCAGTAGATGTTAGCTGTAATCATTATTAACTACCTATAACGTGAACACTTCCCTTAAAAGTACCCTTAAAAGAATGATGTGGCTTGAAAGTGTGACCTCTACAGAAACATCTGATAATCAAGGCCCATTCACCCTACGAACAGAAAATCAAACAACAATTTACAGCCGGTATTTGATTATTTATATAGATTCTGTGATACTGAAATGAATAAGTAAACATCTTTGAATTTTGATGTCTTTTACCAGAGCCTACAGACTAGTAGGTTTTAACTTTTCTTTCCTTCCCTTTCCATCGCTCTGTATCAGTTTCAGTAGGAAGGTTGACTTTGCCAGAAGCCCAAAGAGAAAAGGAGTAAAAGCATGGGGCCTTTATGATCTTCACTGAACAATGGAGCAATTGAGCTCTTTTTCTGTTGTTGTTGTAGATGTCCATACTGAAGCTGTCCAGGCTGCTCTGGCTAAACACAAAGAACGGAAGATGGCAGTGCCTATGCCCTCCAAACGCAGGTCCCTGGTTGTGCAGACCTCGATGGACGCCTACACACCTCCAGGTGAGCACACACACTCGCTGTCTTTACTTCTTAAAAGTGATATGCATGTAGGGTTAATGGAAAACTCCTCTAGCAATCACTATCTTTTTAGCCTTCAAAATAATGATGTCATAATTCAGATTCTGTGAACTGGAATCCCAGAAGCAGATCAGACATATACTCTGAATTAAATTTGGAAGGAAAATTAACATTATTAGGTATGTATCTTTATGAATTCATACTTTATACTTTTCACTGAGACTCATAAATATGGCACTAAATTACTTTAAAAATCTTATTGGATTTTATTCTTTTAAATTCCTCATGTAGCAGAAGAGTTTTTATTTCCATAGTACTGATTTAGTTGCACTCTTCTTCTGGTTAGACTGGTGGATACATATCCTTAATGCATCAATGCCTTTAAAATATAAATATGCTTTTTTAAATATAAGAAACAAAAGGAATTTAAAACTTAGACAGTTTTTAAAATCAGGTATTACCAAACGTCTGTAAAGTGCTGGATGGTAAGTACTTTTGTATCTATGGGCCATATATTCTCTGTTACAATTACCTTTTTCTGTTACTGTAGCACAAAGGTAGCCACAGACAATATGTAAGTGAAGGTGTATGGATGAATTCCAGTAAAACTTTATTTATAAAACCAGGTAGCTGATAGATTTGGCCCATGGGCCTGCAGACTCTCAACTAATTTGTTGACTGTATTATCTCAATTATATTTCTGTTATAATCCTACTTTTATTTAATCCTAAATTTTACATAGCAACTAAAGTTCTCTAAATCAGTGTACCCAAATAATTATCTATATTTCATGATCTTCAAACCAAAGTGAAACAGAAAGCTAAATTATACATATATATATTAGAAACATAAAGGATTGAACCTATTTTACTTGACATTTTGTTTCTAACATTCATTCATCTTACAATTCTGTCTTTTGTAAAGACTTAAATTTAGCTTATCACATTGAAAAGTTTTAAATGCCACCTTTTTTTTTTCTTTGTCTTTTTTTTTAAACACAAGAGAAGCTTAAGGGGCAGTAGGAACAGGTTAATGCATACAGCAATTTTTGTTATGCATGTTTGTTTCCAAGAAATAGCCCTGTATGTTTCCAAGCAGTGGGGATAATAGAAACACATACGTTAAATCACAGATGTGGTCAAGTATATATTTTTATTACTTCAAACAACTCAAAGTAGTTAACTTTACACGCCTTTCAAAGTGAAAGTACTGAGCTTTATGGACAAAACTTAACTAGTATATATATCTTTATGGTTTTTATTTTTCTACAGATAAGCCATCAATGTTCTTCCTTTCAAGAATATAGTATTGCGTTAAGCAAGCAAGTACTTTTTGGCTAATTTGCTTACTTAGTCTCCTTCCTTTCTTTATGCTTCTCTGTAAAACATAATTTGGGATTATTTAAAAATCAACATAATTAACATAACCAGTCCTGTTTGTTTATATATGGTCAAAATATATAATATGGTGAAAAAAAATTATTTTTTATGTGTTGTGTGGGTAGCAAAAAAGAATGACTGTACAAGAGTAACAAAACTCTTAATTTATTTTTTTTAGCTTAATCTTTGGTATTAGACAATATCCAGAGAGACAGCAATTTTCTGAACCATTTTTTATTAGGGGAACAATGAGTTTAATATGCAGGAAATGACATGATTGATTGTGTATTTGCTTATTTCACATATTGAATCCATCCATAGAGAAATGTTATTGTGTCATCTGTGATGAAAGATAAAACTTTCAGCAATACAAAGTTTGTCTACAAATGTCTTTGCAAAACATGAGAAGCATATTACTGGAAATGTGATTTTTGATGAAATTTTTCGTTTATTATTTGACTTAGTAATTACATGTACTCCATATAATACATTTTATAAACTATTATCCAGGTGTCTTAGTGGTAACGTCACTTGGGATAGTTTTGGAAGATTATAAATGTCAACAGCATCATCATAAAAAATTCACAATCTATTTTGTGTTTGACAGTATTTTGAATATTTATAACTGTACTTGCTTGAACAAAATCTGGAATCACCCTTATTTTATCCCATTTTGTTTTCCTTGGTTGCTTGTAGTAATGTTAACTTACTTCATGTCCACTGTTCTTCAAAGAATGTACCTGAAGTTCATGTTTTTTGCATTAGATGGCTTGTTGCTGACCAGTATCAAAGTTATTGGAAAGGATGTAATTTATTAGAGAAACTTATCTTAGGTTTTACATGTAAAAATGTAAGAATAAATTGTCAGGCATTATTCTTACCATAGTGTAGAAACTGGTACAAAACTAACTCTCCCATTATAAGCAACTATACAACTGCACAAAACAAATGAAAAAAAAAAAACGAAAACTTTATAGACAGTGGGCCATAGGCAGAACAAGACTGTAATACCTGAGAGAAGGAAGACTTACAAGGAGAGCCCTACAGTTCCCAAGTTCTCTGCATGGAAAGAAATTTTAGATCGTGGCACAGAAAGCTGGAGTATGAGCAAAGCACAGCATCCTACTAAGTTGAGGAAACAGAGGTTAGAGATCCAGGCAGGTGAAGGGGGCTTTAATCTTGTGGTTGGGCATTAGAGAGAATGAACTCTGAAAAGAGGTAGCCTCCTGAAGTCCTTGTATCATGAGGGGTGGATTGTACATGCCCATGGAAAGACCATCTGAGGGTAATTAGGTGACACCTACAACAGGGTTCAGAGAGCAGAATATGGATACTAGATTTTGTGTGTTTGGTGGGTAGTATTGAGGGCCATTGAAATTCTGCCTCTGTCATAGTAGAGAGCTCTTTTTAATGGCTCATTAATATATCTGGCATCCAGCTGAGGAACAAGAAAGACTGCGCTTTAGGAATGAGGACCATACACTAGAATAAGACCTACCATAGATCTGCACTAACAAGACCAGAAATCAAGTGCTACAGGAAGCACAGAGGAAATGGAGTTTAACGGTTGAGTCTTGCCAAGTTAGAGGAACTTGGGAAACACACTGAGCTTTCTGCAGGTCCAGATTAACGAAGATGGTCAGCTAGTTATTAAGCTTACGCTGAAACAAGACTCAAAAGGCTTCAGAGAAAAATGACAGGATTCAGAGTCTCCTCAAGATATTAGTTATGATGCCTGCTATTAAAAAAAAATCACTATATGGACAAAAAAACCCAGGAAAATGTAATCTGTGGTAAAGAAAATAAGTCGATAGATAAGATTATAGATAGTATAGTCTTCGCTGTGCTGTCAGTGTGGCTATTGAGCACATGAATTGTGATTTTTCTGAATTATGTTCAGTATGTGTGAAATATGCACCAAATTTCAGACACTTAATATGAAAAAATAGAAATGTTTCATTGCTAATTTTTATGCTTACCACAAATTGAAATAGTAGTATTTTGAATATTTTGTGTTAAATAAAATTACATTATAAAAATTAACTTTTTTTCTTTATATATATATCTATATAATGTGGCTACTAGAAAGTTTAAGGCTCTCATTTCTATTATATAACATTAGTCTAGATGTTGGATATAGCAGAAGACAAATTTTTAAAGCAGCACTATAAATATTTTCTTTGAGAATCAAATTAAAATATACCAAAAAATTAAGGAAAATATTGTGTTAATACTTTTCCTAAGCAGAAAATGAGAAAAATATAAAAAATTAATGGAAATGTACAATATTGAAATGGAATTTCACTAGGTGAGATAAACATTAAGTTGTAGAAGAAAGGTGAAGGAGGCTGTGAACTTGAAGATATATCAGTAGAAAATAACCAAACTGAATAATAGAAAAAAGACAAATGAAAAATTAACTTCAGTCACCCATAGGGCAATATTCACATGCATGCAGTTGGGATCCATGGGTGAGTTGGGAGTGATAAAAGGGAAGAAACATACTTGAAGAAATAATGATCGAAAATTCCTCAAATAACTCAGAGTTAGAGCCCTGAAGCTAGGAGAGTAAGCAGTATCCTGTACAGGAACTGTTTAAAAAGTTGAAAAAGTGATCAGACTTCAGCTAGAGATATGAATATAGCTGATCTGGATAGGACTAAGGTATACTAGAAGACTGGGTAAAGGATGATATCATCCATATTTTTAAACTTCAACTTCTGGGTGAGACTAAGTGGAGGGATGTTTATTTGGTGCAAAATTTATATTTTGGGTAGTGCATTTCCTAATTTAACGTTTATGGTCAGTTTAGTTTAATACCATAAGTACATGGAATCTTGAATAGGGAGTGAGATTTTGTTGGTTTATCCAGGTTGGTGTGATACCCCAATAAATCCCAGAGTGATTTGGGCAGTGAATAAAGAAGTATTTGTGAAGTCCCATTGGGGGAATGGGGAGAAAGAGGGAAATATTCAACTTCCCATTTGGAGAATTTCTAATATTCTCGCAAGCAGTGGGGACAACTAAGTCAATAGGCTGAGCCCTCGATCTTGGAGTTCACCCCTATGAAACTTATTCCTGCAAAGGATAGAGCTAACCCTACTTAAAATTAGGCCTAAAAGTCATCCCCAGAGATCCTCTTTTGTTGCTCAGATGTGACCTCTCTAAGACAACTCAACATGTGATGAGTGGTTACACTAATGAGGGACTTTCCCAAGTCTTCCCTCCTACGTGGGACATGACTCCCAGGGGTGTAAATCTCCCTGGCAACATGGGAACAGAATTCCCAGGATTCACCAGGACCCAGCATCATAGGACTGAGAAGGCCTTCTTGAAGGGGGAAAAGAAATGACACAAAATAAAGTTTCCGTGGCTGAGAGATTTCAAACAGAGTCGAGACATCATCCTGGAGGTTATTCTTATGCATTATATAGATAACCATTTCAAACAGAGTCGAGACATCATCCTGGAGGTTATTCTTATGCATTATATAGATAACCATTTTTAGTTTATGGTGTATTGGAGTGGCTAGAGGAAAGTACCTGAAATTGTTAAGCTGTATTGCAGTAGCCTAGATGCTTGAAGACGATTGCATAAAGATATAATGTTTACAATGTGACTGTGTGATTGTGAGAACCTTGTGTCTAATGCTCCTTATAACCAGGGTATGGGCAGATGAGTAAAAAAAAATATGGATAAAAATAAATAAATAATAGGGTGGACAAAGGGTAAAATAAATTGGATAGATGGAAACAGTAGTGGTCAATGAGAGGGAGGGGTAAGGTATATGGTATGTTGGAGTTTTTTCTTTTTTCTTTTTATTTCTTCTTCAAGAGTCATGCAGATGTTCTAAAAAGTGACCTTGGTGATAAATACACAACTATGTGTTGATATTGTGAGCCATTGACTGTGTACCATGTATAAGAAAGTATGTGTGTAAAGATTTCTCATTAAAAAAATTTAAAAACAAATTCCTCAAATAATGATCAAAAAACATCAACTTACAAATCTTAAGAATGCAGTGAACCCTAAGCAGGATAAGTTTAAAAACAACCACACCTTACTGGGCGGCTGCCGTGGCTCAGCAGGCAGAGCTCCGACCTGCTGTGCTGGAGGTCTGGAGTTCCATCCCTGGTGCCTCCTGCCCGTATGCAAATTAAAAAAAAAAAAAAAAAACAACCACACCTAAATTCATAATAGCCAAAGTTCTGAAAATCAAAGATTAAGGGAAATCTTGAAAGTAACAAAACTAGGATGGGGGAGGGGATGGGTAGGCATCCCATATAGGAGAACAATCATATGAATGATAACTGACTTACAGTTACAATGAAGGCCCAAAGACAGTGGAAAGATATCTTTAAAGTGCCAGAAAAAAGAAAAAAAATAAGGTGAGGGGTGTGGGGACTGTGTCAACTCCTATTCAATGAAAATATCCTTCATGAACAGTAATGACATAAAGTCATATTTAGAAATATGAAAGATGAGTGAATGGATTAATGGCAGAACTACAGATATATTAAGGAAAGCCATTTAGGCTGAAGGAAAATATCAGGTGAAAATTTGGGTTTACAAGATGGAAAGAAGAATAAATAAATAGGTGGGTAAATAGAAAAGTATGTATTTTCTCATGTAATATAGTTTAAAAACAACAGTCACACAGAGGAGAAGGGCAGGTTAATAGAATTACATCTGTGAAGTGGAAAGTAGGAATTGAATAGTGACAGATGTGTTGTGAGTGGAGGAGTGCAGAAAAGTAGGAAATTTCTAGTGTCCAGTTTGAAAAGTGAACATTTACAATATTAATTCCAAATAGATCCTATTAAAGATGAATATTAACTCTATAGCAGCTACCAAAAAGAAAAAAAGAGATATAGGTAAGAATTTAATAAAGAATATAAAATGATACTCTGGAAATATTTGGTTAATGGAAAATAAGGCAGGAAAGAATCAACAAAGAAACAAAAAGAATTGTAGGAATGAATGGAAAACAAATTGCAAAATGTTAAATTTAAACCCACTCATATCGATAATTACATTAAATGTAAGTGGACCAAACACCCGTTAAAAGGTAAAGAATGTCACACTGGATAAAAATGAAATATGCAACTATATGCTGTCTACAAGAGATACCTTTAAATACAGAAAACATAAATAATTGAAAATAGAATGACAAAAATATACCATATAAACATTAAGTTTAAGAAGGCTAGCACATCTGTTTTAATATCAGAGAAAGGAGATTTCAAGACAAAGTATTATAAGAAATAAAGTGAGGCATTACAAATAAAGAGGAATTCACCAGGAAAACATGATAGTGAATAGAAATACACTAAAAGCAGCAAATTATAAGTTATAAAAAAGAAACTGGCACAATAAAGGAAGAAATAGAAAAGTTAAGAATATCAGTTGAAAATTTTTAATACTCTCCTTAAGTAATTTGAAGAACAAGTTGCAAAAAAATCAGAAGATCTAAACATTGTCAACCAACTTGATGTAGTTGATATTTACAGAATTTTATATTCAACAGTTGCAGATTACACATTCATTTTTACCACCTGTCTTGAGATGTAATTTACAGACCCTAAAATTAACTCATTGTTAGTGGTTTAATTCAGTGATTTTTAGTAAATATATACAGTATATATATATTGCCACCATCCAGTTTTAGGGTATTTCTATCACCCCCTAAAATGTCCTCATGCCCATTTATAGTTAATTGCCGTTCCATTGCCCAGACCTAGGGACCCAAAGTCTGCTTTTTGTATCTTTATAAATTTACCTTTTTGGAACATTTCTTGTAAATGAAATCATGAAATATGTCATTTTGCCCTTGGCTTCAATCCATCAGCATAATGTTGTTGAGGTTCATCCATGTTGTAGCATGCATCAGTAATTTGTTTCTTTTTATTGTTGGATTGAGTTATACCAAACATTTTGTTTAATCCATTCATCCAATGATAAGTATTTGGATTGATCCCAGTTTTGGGCTATTATGAAAAATCAGCTATCAACAGTGTGTACATATCTTCACATTCATACGTATAGTTTCATTAGATGTATAATGAATTGTGGAATTGTTGGGTCATATAGAAAATTTATGTTTAGCATTTAAGAACTGCCATACTGTTTGCAAAGTTGTTGAACCATTTTTCATTCTCTTAAAAAATGTATGAAGATTCTAGTTTCTTCACATCTTTACCAGCTCTTGGTAATGTTTGTATTTTTATTATAATCACTCCATTGAGTGTGAACTGGTGTCACATTGTGGTTTTAATTTGCATTTCCCTTATGACTAATTATTCTGAGCATCTTTTCATGTGCTTATTAAACATTTGGTATATTTTTGGGTGAAATGTCTGTTCAGATATTTTTGTCCATTACTTAATTGGTTAGTTTATCTTCCTACTAGGATATAAGAGTTCTTTATATAACTTGGATACAAATCCTTTGATAGGTATATAGTTTGTAATCCAAGCCTTGTCTTTTTTTTCTTTTTTAGGTGAAAAATAACATGTATACAAAAGAGCAATAAATTTCAAAGCACATTGCTGCAATTAGTTGTAGAACAGATTTGAAAGTTTTGTGATGGGTTACACTTCCACAATTTTAGATTTTCACTTCTAGCTGCTCTAAGATACTGGAGACTAAAAGAAATATCAGTATAATGATTCAGCAATCATACTCATTTGTTAAACCCTGCCTTCTCTGTATAACTCCACCATCACCTTTTATCTTTCTCCCACTTTTTAGGGGTATTTGAACTATGCTTATTCTAACTTCATAGTTGGAAGAGGCTGTTGATGATATGGGGTGGGGGTCGGAACTAGTTGATGTACTGGAGAGGCTGGCCCCTCTGCATTTCAGGACTTATCTGGTCCAGGGACCCATCTGGAGGTTGTAGGTTTCTGGAAAATTACCCTAGTGCATGAAACCTTTGTAGAATCTTATATAATGCCCTAGGTGTTCTTTAGGATTGGCAGGAATGGTTTGGTTTGGGGTTTGGCACGTTATAATAAGTAGCAGTGTCTAACTGCAGCTTGCACAAGAGTGACTTCCAGAGTAGCCTCTTGACTCTATTTGAAATCTCTCAGCCACTGATACCTTATTTGTTACACTACTTTCCCCCCCTGTTGGTCAGATTGCCAAGCCTTTTTCTTAATGATGTTTGTGTAGAATAATGCTTCCTCTCCCCAAAGATGTGCATGTCCTAATCCTCATATGGCAAAATGGACCTTGCAGGTATAATTAAGTTAAGGATCTTGAGATGGGGTAATTGTCCTGTATTAACTGGGTGGGTCTCATGTAATAAAAAAAAATTCTTTAAGAGAAAAACAAGGAGGTCAAAGTTGGAAATAGAAGGTTGATGAAACCAGAGGTTGTAGTGATTTGCTTTGAAGGTAGATGAAGGGAACATGAGCCAAGGAGTACAAGTAGCCTCTAACATCTGGAAAGGCAAAGAAATGGGTTCTCATTGCAATCTCCAGAAGGAATGTATCTCTGCCAACACCTTAATTTTAGACCTGACTTCCAGAAGTGTAAGATAATAAATGTGTTGCAGTAAGCCATTAAATTTGACAGTTTGTTACAGCAGCAACAGGGAACTAATACAGTGTCTTTTGAAGCTTGAGTTTTAAATTCTGAAAAGTCCAATTAACCAATTTTTAATTTATGGTTTGTGCTTTTTATGTTATATCTAGGAATTCTTTTTCCAACTAAAGGTCACCAAGAATTTCTATGAGTTTTATAATTTTAACTCTTATGTTTGGGTCTATGATCCATTTTTTCTTAATGGGCTCTCTTTTAAAAAAATTATTATGGTAAAATATGTAAAATTTGTCATTTTAACAGTATAAATTATGCAATTCAGTGATGTTAATTACATTCACAGTATTGTACAACCATCACCAGTATCTATTTCCAAAAATTTGCATCATCTCAAACAGAAACTTTACCTATTAAGCAGTAATTCCCCTTCTCCCCTCATCCCAACTTCTGGTAGACTTTAATCTGTTTTTTGCCTGTGAATTTTCCTATTCTGTAAAAGGAATCATACAATTATTTGTTCTGTTGTGTCTGGCTTATTTCGCGTAGTATAACATTTTCAATGTCCATCCATGTTTGTAGTATGTATCAGAATTTCACTCAAGGTTGAATTGTATGTACCACATTTTGTTTATCCATTCATCTGTTGATAGACACTTGGGTTGTTCCTACCTTTTGGCTATTGTAAATAATGCTACTATGAACATTGCTCTACAAGTGTGTTTTGTGATCTATTTTGAGTTAGTTTTTGTGTATAGTGTAAGATAAGGATCTGAGTTCACTTTAAAAAATTTGTTGAAAAGAATCTTTTCTTCATTGAGTTTTCTTGGAATCTTTTTAAAAAATAAATTGGATATAAACATAAGACTTTATTTCTGGTCTCAATTCTGTTCCATTGGGAGAGAGAAGGAGGGGGAGAGAGGGAAGGAGGTTGAGAATCTGTGCTAATACCACGTTGACTTAATAACTGTAATTTCATATTAAGTTTCAAAATTAGGTAGTGAAAAACCTTCACCTTTGTTTTTCTTTCTCAGAATTGTTCTGACACTTCCAGGTTCTTTGTATTTTATATGAGTTTCAGAATAAGTCTTTCAATTTAAAAAAAAACTCTGAGCTCATACTAGGTATTACATTTAATTAATGTTCAATTTGAAGAAAATTGCCATCTTGAAAATATTAAATCTTTCAATCCATGAACATGGAATATTTCTCCATTTATTTTGATCTTTATTTTGTCTTTATAGTGTATAAGTTTTGTGCCTTTTGTTAAATTTACTGCTGTTTTTATTTTTTTATGCTATTGTGAATAGAGTTGTTTTCCTAATTTCATTTTCATATTATTCATTGCCAGTGCCTTTATGAAAATATTTTATATCTTTATCTTGTACCCCATGACCTTGCTAAACTCATTCATTAGTCTCAGCCTTTTTTGTGTGTGAATTACTTGTGATTTTCTTAATGATTTATACAAAATCATTTGTGAATAAAGACTGTATTTTTCCTTTCCAGTCTGGATGCCTTTCATGTATTCTTTCAGCCTTACTCCACTGTCTAGGACTTCCAGGTTAACATTGAATAGAAGTGGCAAACAGGGACATCCTCGTTCTTGGTCTCAGGGTGGAATGCATTCAGTCTTTTACTGTTAAATACTGTGTTAACCATGCGGTTTTCATGGATGCCTTTTATCCATTTAAACACAGAAAATAGCATATGTATTGAACAGCTCTTTAAAGTGTTGCCCTTACCATTCTCACTTGGTATATGCATGCAAAGCAGAACATTTGGTTTCTTTCCAAAGTGTTATGTGGAGGAAATTGGTGAGTTTATCTTTGTCTGAAATTATAATGTCAAAATAAACTTTTTATAACATTTATTTAATGGGCTTTTTAATAAAAAGAAATCCTTGAACCACATAATTCATTATCTAAAAAATGTCATAACTTGTCAAGAATGTTTAAAGCACAAAAGCATTAATTGAGCAGTTATTACGTGAAATAAGTTTACATTGCAATGGAATCCTATTTGGAGAGGGATTGAGTTTCAGATTCCTTTGCTATAATAAATTGCAAATCATATTTCTTTTTATATACAGATACCTCTTCTGGTTCAGAAGATGAAGGGTCAGTTCAGGGTGATTCCCAGGGAACCCCTACCTCCAGCCAAGGCAGCATCAACATGGAGCACTGGATCAGCCAAGCCATTCATGGCTCGACCACATCCACAACTTCTTCCTCTTCCACCCAAAGTGGGGGGAGTGGTGCCGCTCACAGGCTGGCTGATGTCATGGCTCAGACTCATATAGGTAAGTGGACTTGTCTGGGGCGCTTATCTCCCTGTTTGCTTAAATACTTTTAATTCTCATGGCCATTATCTAAATGACTGCCGAATAACCATATACTTTTTTTATTTATGTGTTCTTCTGTATTTACATTATGTCTGTAGAATCCATATGGGAAGAGTCCACACTCTCCAACTCCAGGGCTTCTTTAGTTTTACTGTTTTTTTTTGGAACCCTTGGTTTTACTATTTTTCACCACCCAAATTTCCTACAGCTAGAATTTCAGTTTTCTGTTGTTAAAAAAGTGCACCCTTATTCATTAGGAGAAATCACAGCCATTTCTGATAACATTTTCTTTTCCTCACTTATGCCAAAATATGCTCCTAAATGATATTTTTAAAGTGCTGATAAATAAGGCAGGGAATTTTGGAGTAGAGTTTCATTATTTGGGGAATCATTTAAGAACATCAGGGCTTTAATCAGTACTGCTTTATATTTTTGGGTTTTTTGCCATATATATCTAGATTCTGTTTGTTTGATGGTTCGTATTATTTTCTATGTAGGTTCTATAACAAGTGAGGACTTCTGTATTGGAAAAAGTACAAAGGTTGGAAACATTTTCCTGAGTTGAAAGTACCATAAAATAAAGTAAGAATTATTAGAGGAAGAGTCAGAGTTTATATGATGAGAAGTATAGCTGTATGAGGCTTGGATAAGGTACACACTTTTTATGCCTCCACTTTACCCTCTATTCTCCTGTCACTCATGATTGCCAGGGAAATAAGTCCTCTCCGCTGTGAAAGGGAAAAGTATGATGACTAGATCTGTTTTGATCCATTTTCAGCCCTGGATTAAGATTTTCACGTATTTCAATAATGTAAAATTTTTTTAAAACCACCCTATGGTAAATTACTTGCTTTGAATATGATACCAAGAGAGTCCATTACATTCTTGTCCTTAAAATAACAAAGTAGAGAAAGTGTGGTTAACTAATCCCAAAGAGACATGCTATATGCTGTTTTGTAGTTGATAGTATAGGAAGAAAATACAGCTGCAGACCCTTTTAGTTGTATCTGAACTATTTTAGGAAAATCTCCTGTCTGAAAAAAGTCTAAGTTTAGAAAACAGATAGATATATTAAATGAATTATATACTCTACAAAGATTTGGGATTTCCAGAGTATTTATTTTTAAATCATTAGCTATTTAACAGAAAATCAAAGGAGTTTCAAGCTAACATTTCAGGAATTAGTCCCAATAGCACTCAATCAGAAATGAAGTTAAAGTAAAAAAGCATCTCTAGCTTTTAGTATCAGAAATGGGATGCCTTGTCTACTAGGAGATCTGGATGGTGTAGTTTCAGTTCTTCTGTAATCTTCAGAAATCACTGAACTCCTTGCTTTAGAACTGTTGTGAATGAAAAGAAGAAAATATAAATATTCTTCACAGTTTTTTTTAGAGTATCGCTAAAATGCCAGAGGTATTATTATTTTTTAATACATTTTCAGGAACATATACACAAGTTAATGTGAACTAATAACCTTTATTTGAAATCACAGTAAGCTGAAAATTAAACAAAAAAAGATGACCATTAAATGTTTTCAAATAACCTTTCTTCTGTGTGTGAAACCCAAAATAGTGGCCTAGGTTCTATAAGCATGCTTCTTTTAGCACCTACGCTGAAAGTCAGATAAATAATTTCTACTACCTAGGCTACTTTACCCACAATTATGAAAGCATTTGTGTTCTGCTTTTTAAATTCACTTTTACGGAAGTGCTTAGACTCTTACTAAGAGAAACACTCATTTATGAACAAATTAATCACTGTATTAAATTTTCCCTTTGTGACTTATACTTTAAATTTATCCTAAGTATAAAAGGTTACATTACTCATGTACATCAAATCACAATGTGACCTAAATATAGCTTTTGCAAGTGTGCTATTTGAGTAATTTTTAATTTGGTACTAAGATAAGTTCCTAGAATATCTGTGAATTTTCTGTGAATATGAAGAAAGTTTTGGAATGAAATCAATGGCAAAAGAAGGAAACTTGATGAGAAAAGGGAAATCAAAATACTGTGTTCCTGTAGCAAAACAAAAAAGGACAAGAGAAGTGAACAGCATTTGATATTTTGGGGGGATCATCAAAAGATACTAATAAGAAATTGCACATATATTTTAGTGTGTGCATGTTTTAGGGAAGTTTGGGGCAAAATATACCACTGACTTGTATTTGCTAATCTTTCATAAGGTTGTTTTTTTTCCTCCTGCTCTACAGAGTTTGTTGGGTTTATAACTGGACAGAGTCACATGTGTACAAAATGAAGCTCACACTATCCCAAAGCAGAGTAGGGATTAAGGGCTGGGAATTCATTTCTAGCCGTCAGGGGAGGTCTGAGGTGAGGGGCAGCAGACCGTTCCATTCCAGAGTGGTGTGGCCACAGGAAAGAGGAGCAGAGGGGGGCCCACCTGGCTTTGGCCACAGAACTCAGAGCCTACACTGAGCTAGGACAGTAAGACAGATGGATGAGCAGAAGCGCCCTCCCACACACACATACATACACATACACTCCCTGCCCAGGAGGCCCAGGTACTGTACCACCAATCCTGCTTGTGAAGGGTTTGGTCCAGACCTAGATTCAGGGGCCGGTGCAAAGGGAAGACAGCAGAGCAGAAGGGAGGAGGGGATGCTGGTGTGGGATGGCCAGTGCACCCTGCTCTGTGGAAATGGAGGGTGGAGACATGGGCTAGCTGTAATGGCAGCTACAGTAGGTCTCATAAATGTCGCTGCAGCCAGTGTAGTGCACCCATTTGATGACATGGTCACCGTAGTTCAGCTTTGATTCAGACACCTTCAAATAGCACACTTTGAGGCCAGAGGGTGCATATGGTACCTCAAAGTTCATGGAAATGGGAGACTTGAGCCCATATTTTCTTGGTGGGCAGAAGCTCGTTCTCTGCTCTGCTCTGCGATTCCTTCATGCCTGCCATGCACTTGGTGTTCCACACAATGGGTTCTCGCTGGCCTTGCCCTTCATGAGGATCACCTGCATTCCGCTTGCATTCAGTAGGGTTGGGAGTCTCACCTCAATCTGCTGGGCCAGTAGTGAGGGTTTGAAGTTGGACTTGATAACCACCTTAACCTCTAGTTTAGTGCGACTGCTTTCTCACACTATTGGGATCCACTGGAAATGAAGGATGATGTCCTTCATGGGACAGATTCTCCATCTGGTGGGTGAAGCTGATGTGCAGAGTCAGACATGCTCGGCTGCATACGCTCTTGAAAGGTGTGGTCATTGATGGCAATTGATTGCTTTCTACTCTTGCTTGTGTCATCAGCTATGCCCTTGCCCTGCTTCCCAGTGACAATCTTGTTCTTTATCCCAAATTTGCACTCGGGCATGCCACTAAGCTCTTCATCACTACCCGGCCTGATACATGAGCACCCAGCACCTGCCCCTGTGGGGGACATGAGCAGATTCACACTCTCCAGCACATCTAGAGAGAGCTCATCCAGCGATATTTGATGCCTTCCCATTGCCAACTGATCTGCCCCATCACTGGTTGGTAATCTGGGACTGCTTTTCTTTTGTCTGGTGCTGGCTCCTAATGCCCTGCTGAATGATGAAGGTTTTCAGTGCCCTTTCTCAGAGTTCTGTGGATAGCCAAAGTCTAGGATCTCATCCAGCAGCTCATATATAAGCACAAAATGGTTCTTGATGTTCTCCTCGCTGATCAAAGTTGGCAGCCGTTACATCACACATCTTGTAGAGGGATTCAGAGACCATGGCAGCACTGACATTCTGCCTGATGACAGCTGCCAGCCAGATACTGAACTGCTTAACATGGAAAAGGCTGATACGTGTGATGTTGGAAGCAGGACTGCACACCTGCTGCTGGGCATGGATAAAATGCTGGACGTTCCTCCTAATGTCATCTTGGTAGACCTGGGAGATGAAAACCCCTCCCCCTGGTGCTTATAGATGAATAACCCTCTCGTCATGGTGGCAGCTCAGTCTCCACAGTCCATCGCTCTGAGAACAGACCTGGTGTCTGCAGCTCAGCAGGCCGGGCCACTCTCGCGATCCCAAGATGTCCGCTCACCCCCCTCCATGATAAGGTTTTAAGGTATAATAGAGACTTCTTTTGCCCAAAATGTGGAAAAAATATAAGGGATTAAATACTTCTGGGTCATGAAGATTCTGCTACAAAGTGAGTTATTAATTCTTGCTACTCAGTTGTTTGTTTGAAGCAAAATCTCAAGTCCTTTGTGGTTTTTTCACTATGCCAACAATTAGAGAGGTCTCATGTATTTCAGTAGTCAACCCAGTTAGTGTAAGATATAAAATCCTGTTCCAGTTTTTCCCCCCACTACTGCTCTGCTTGCTGTCAGATCCAGCGCCATGTGCTTGTTACTTTTATACTTAGAGCACTGACTCCAAGACAGCCATCTTGAGGACACAGTATGTTTTTCCTAGTACCAAAACTATGCATTTTTATAATGATAAAAAAAATGCAACCTGCTGTCTGACAACTCCCTGCATCACAGCTTTGGGTGTAAGGTCTGAGAAACAGTTGCCTAACACAGTGTCCAGAAGATGCCTCTCTGTGTTTTTGTCTATGAATGTTACAATCCTGGTTCTTATATGTAGGTCTTTGACACATTTTGAGTTAATGTTTGTACATGGTATGACATATGGGTCACCCTTCATTCATTTGCGTATAGTTTTATCCAGTTTTCCCAGTATCATTTGTTGAAGAGGCTGTTCTTTCTTGATTGGTTTGTGCTCCCTTGTTAAAAACTCCATTGGCCATAGGTGTGGGGGACTATTTTTGAATTATCAATTCAATTCCGTTGGTCTGTATGTCAGTCCCTATGTTGGTTCCATGTGGATTTTTTAAATACACTTTTGGATTTGGATTTGAATTTGATTTGGTTTGGATTTTGCATCTATATTCATAAATGATATTGGTCTGTAATTTTCTTTTCTGTGGCATCTTAATTTGGCTTTGATATGAGGATGATGTTGGTCTCATAGAATGAGTTAGGGAGGGCTCCTACCTCTTCAGTTTTTGGGAATAGTGTGAACTGGATTGGTGTTAATTATTTGAAGCCATCTGGTCTTGGGCATTTCTTTGCTGGGAGGTTTTTGATGACTAATTCAATGTCTTTCCTTGTAACTGGTCTGTTGATATCTTTATTCTCCTAAAGTCAGTAAAGATTATTCATGTGTTTCTAAGAATTTGTCCACTTCATTTAGGTTGTCTTAATTTGTTGACATATAGTTGTTCATAGTATCCTAATGATTCTTTTTATTTCTGAGAGGTCATTAGTTATATCCCTCCTTTCATTTCTGATTTTAATTATTGCATCCACGTTCTTTTTTTTTGTTGTTGTTAGTCTATGTGAAGGTTTGTCAATTTTATTGGTCTTTTCAAAGAACTAACTTCTGGTTTTGTTAATTCTGTTTTTATCCTCTATTTTATTTATTTGTGCTCTAATCTTTATTTCTTTTCTTCTCACTTTGGGTTTAACTTGCTGTTTTTTTCCTAGTTCCTCCAGAGATGTGGTTAGGTCTCTGATTTGAGCTCTCTTCTTTTTTAATGTAAGCATTTAGGGTTATAAATTTCCCTCTGAGCACTGTCTTCATTGAGCTCCATAAATTTTAATATTTTGTGTTCCCATTTGAATTCATCTCAGTTATTTACTGATTACCATTATAATTCTTCTTTGACCCAAAGATTGCTGAAGAATCTATTAACTTCCATATGTTTGTGGCTTTTCCAGTTCTCTGTTATTTAAGTTTCATTCCAAGTAGTTAGAGAGAATATTTTGTGTAATTTCAAACTTTTTAGATTTATTGAGACTTGTTTCGTGACTCAACATGTGGTCTATCCTAGAGAATGACCTATGTGTACTTGAAATGAATGTGTATCCGACTATTCAGAGGTGTAGTGTTCTGTATATGTCTGTTAGCTATAGGTCATATTTCTATTGTTCAATTTCCCTGTTTCCTTACTGATCTTCTCTCTAGGTGTTCTATCGGCTGACGAAAGTAGTCCATTGAATTCTCCAACAATTATTTCAAAGGTATCTTTTTCTCCCTTCAGTTTTGCCCATGTTTTGCCTTATGAAGTTTAGACTCCCTGGTTAGGTGCATAATTGTTTATGATTGCTATTTCTTCTTGGTGGATTGAGACTTCTATCAATATATAGTATCCTTCTTTGTCTCTTGTTACAGATTTTGACTTATAGTCTTTTTTTTGCCTAATATTAATATGGCTACCTCAGCTCTCTTTTGTTTACTCTTTGCATGGAATATCTTTTTCCATCTTTCACTTTCCAGTTGTTTGTTTTTTGGGTCTAAGGTGAGTCTCTATAAAACAACATATAGATTGTGCTTTTTTTTAAAAAAAAATCTCTTCTGACAATCTCTGTCTTTTGATAAGGCAAGACTTACTCCGTCTTGTCCTTTGTCTTTTATGTATTATATTTTTATCTTTCTTTTCCTTTACTGCAACCTCCTTTTGTGAGGTAACTGATTAATCCCTTCCTCATTTCTCTTTCTTTATGTTTTTAAAATGTTTTATTTGTAGTTACCCTGGGGTTGTATTAAACAATATGTCTATAACCTACAAGTTTGAAAAAACTGACTTCACTTTAGTAGCATTCACTTTCTCTATCCCCATCTCCTTCTGATTCCCCTATTTATGTTGTTTGTCACACATTACCTATTTATATTTTGTGTGTCTGTTAAAAGGAAACATTATTATTTCTTATTCAATTGTATTCTAACTTTTACTGGAAATAAAGAGTACAGTTATAACCTGGGATACAGTACTATTAGATTTTGCATTTACCCATTTAGTTACCTTTATTGAACATATTCACTTCTTCATACTGTTACAAGCCACACTTCCCTGTCTTTTCCTTTCAACCTAAGCAGCTCCCTTTGGCAGTTCTTGTGGGAAATGATAAACTATCTCAGTTTTTGTTTATCCATGAATGTCCTAAACTGTCCCTCATTTTTGAGGGACAGTTTTGCCATATAAAGACTTTTGAGCTAACAGTTATTCTCCTTCAGTAGTTAAAATATATCAAAATATTGACTTCTTGCCTCCATGGTTTCTCATGAGACATTGGCACTTGGTCTTATTGAGCCTCTCTTTTATGTGACAAATAGCTTTTCTCTTGCTGCTTTCAGAATTCTCTCTTTATTGTTGGCATTTGACATTCTGATTAGTATGTGTCCTAGAGTAGTACTATTGGGGTTTTTCCTGTTTGAAATTCGTTGTGCTTCTTGGACATGTAGATTTATGTCTTTTGTAAGAATTGGGAAATTATCAGCCATTATTTTATCAAGTATTCTTTCTGCCCCTTTTCCCTTCTCTCTTTCTCCTGGGACTCCCATGATGCTTAGGTTGGTACATATGCTGTGACACAGGTCCCTTAGACTCTGCTCAGTTTTTACTATTATTTTCATTATCTTTCCTTCCAACTATGTGATGTTGATTATCCTGTCTTCTAGTTAATTGATTCTTCTGTCTGTTCAAATCTACTTTGTATGCCTCTAGTGAATTGTTAGTCTCCATTTTTGTGTGTTTTCATTTCCATAAGTTGTTCTTTTTTTGTTTCTAATTTTTTTCACACATTGTCATCTTTGTATCTTTTAGCTCTGTTTCCATATTTAGTTTGTTTCCATCCATATTTCCTTCTATGCCCTTGAATTGACTTAGTAGACTTGTTTTAATTTTCTTTGATTTGTTATTCCAAGGTCTGTATGCCCTGACGTTTTCATTTGTTCCCTTAAATGAACCATATCTTCCTGTTTCTTGGTATGAATTGCCACTTTTTACTAATGCATCTGATTATTTTGTCGTGTTAACTTTGAAAGTCAGTGTCTTCCTTTTGTCCAGTATTTTACTGTAGATTGGCTGTCTATTAAGGCTCTTCTTCAACCATTGGTCCAGCTTATACTGTACCTTTAGAGTAACTTGTTTAACTGCTTAGATTTTCTCAGGTCTGTTGCACCTATGTCTTACTTGGGCATGCAGTATAACTTTTAAGATTGGTCTTTTATGTGCAATTGTTTCACCTCCAGGAAATGGTTTCCTTTCCTCTGTTCCTTTTCCCAGAGTCCTGTTCTGTTCTTTTTTGTTTTGTTTTGTTTTGGGGTACATGGTCCAGGAATCGAACCTGGGTCTCCTGCGTGGAAGGCGAGCATTCTACCACTGAACCACTGTTCTGTTTATTTTTGTTCAGATTTCTCCCAGTGGTTATGATTTCCCAACTGTTTTCCCACTCTCATTGCCCCTTTTTCATTACAGTTTTCAGTGCTGGGGCCTTCCCTGCCTTACAGCAGTTCAGTTTTCCCTTTCTTCTGTGAGGATTTTCTATCTCCATAACTTCCATTTTAGGGTATCCCACCCAGGAAGCCAGTAAGGGTCAGTGTCCAAAAAGACACCTATTTTTTCCTTTAGGGGCTCCAACAATTATAGGGCAAGCTTGGCATCTGCACCTCTTGTCAACAGTTGGAGGCTCCATTTATATGCATTGTTTGCCTACCACCCGGGGTCCGCCCTGGGACTATATGACCTCGGGTCCCTGGGCCTGGATGTGCGGGAAATTCTAATCCCCTGCTGTGAGTGGCTTTGTGGTCCGCAACTGCAGCGGGAAGTGCCTGGCCCAGTGCTGTCACTGTGTTACTCTTCAGTGGTGTGGGACTGAGTGAGATGTTGGGCCTGCCTGCAACATCCGAGTCGCAGATCTCCTACCTTCTTTTTTGACAGTTTTTTTTTCTTCTATTCAGCATTTGTGGAGTCCTTCTCTAGTCTTCAGCTTCCTCCAGAGTTCCAAGCAAGTGGGAATTGCCCTATTATTAATTGCCCTATTATTAGTTGCTTCTAAGGGGAAACTTTTCCAATATGTCCTAACATCCCCATCTTGATGTCACTCTCATCTTCATTCTTGTTCACAGCTATCCTCAGAGGAATGTGCTATCCCTATTCTCTCTTTTGTTTCTTGATGCTTCCTCATGATCAGTGCCCTTCTGTCAAACACTCATTCATTCATCTCTAGGCTTCCAGGTCATGACCTCTGCTGGCTCTCCTTCTCCCTTATTATTTCTTCTCCTGTTGGTGGTTTGTCTTTCTCTTCCTCTCCCCACCCTGTCTCCCTAAAAAAACACTTGCTAAATTTTCCATTCCCAGAGTTTAAAAAGTTACCTTTTCTTCCATGATTTATGCATTTACATTTCCAGCCATGGACTCTTTCATCAGTTCCCACATTTCAAAATGTCCATTGAATTCTCACCATTGATCCCAGTATATATCTTGAAATTAGCTTGACTGAAAAGGACCTCATTGGCTTTTTCTCCTAAGTCTTCCATTTTTTATTAAAGAGGTCCCCAGATTTCCACATAACTATGCTCAAAACCTCACTCATCTTCAACTTCTCCTTTTTCCCATACATCAAAGGTGTTCACATTCTGGGCATCAGCTACTGCAATACGTTTTATACGCCTTTCTTCCTTTCAGTCTCTGTTACCAATACACTAGTACCTCCTTACGTCTCATCAGGACTATTACAGTACCTTCTAATCTCACATTATTTTTCCTTTCATGTTGTCCTATACCTCATTGCTAAATTGGTATTACTAAACCACAGATCTGGTACCATCTCTTAAAAAAAAAATTGGAGATTTTTGAGATACCTCCCCAAATTGGTTTTGTTTATTTGGATTTTATTCTTAGAATCAGAGTAATGGCTTTTGGGTCCAAAAGTATCCTAAGCCTTCATTCACTGCTGTTATCACCTTCCATTCTAGAGAAATATCTTACTGACCTTACTTGCTTACCCTTAATATAGATGATGGAAATGCATTTATTTGTTTACATACATTTTTTTCTCATGCTTAAATGCGTTTAATCAGAAAAGTAGTAACACAGTTATTTACACCTTTATGCAAATGAGTTTCACAGATTTTTTGCTGGAACTCTTGAAAGGACCGACTTAAAAGGGGAGAAAAGGCAAAGAGAGGAAAGGGAGCCTGAAAACAACAATGGCAATAAACACTTTTATCGGCAGGATGTCAGGGTTATGTAGTTTATGATTTAGTTTTCTCAGCCATAACAAGAAATAAATAGTGTGGTCTGGTTTTGCAGATGAGAAAACTTATGCTTAGAGAAGTGGAGTATATTGTTCAGGGTCATATAGCCAACACGTGTTTGAACGTGGAATCAGACTCAGATCTGTTAGACTCAGAAGGTCTTCTCCTTAACCACTCTGCAGGCTTCCTTTTAGCTGAACAACTTCATTTCAGCTTGGCCCTACTTTTTTACAAAACAGAAAGAGAGCCCCTTTTCAAACAAAACCTCAGTTAAATATTGTATAAACAGTAACGATTTCAGAGTCCCTTGTCACATACCACCACAAGATCTTTGATCTCCACAGGCTTCATGATAATTAATTGTAACCTTTCATCATAAATTTGAATTTGTGGCTATGAGAATAAAGAGGCTATTGTCTGAAGTTCAAGGCTTCTGTTCTAATATTGGAGCATACTTCCTAAGATTTGTCTAATAGCTGATAGTACAACTCTATGTGATTGTGATGGCATAAATGTGGGGGTGAAACAGTTCCATATCTGAGGAACTGTGAAGTACTGCTAAAGTCAACCCCAGCTCTGAGAACTTTGGCTGAGAGATGTGTGTGAATGTTGAACTACCAAGAAATTTTGTAACCATCTCTTGGTTTAGGGTATGAATGATTTACCCACAAATTTGAAAAGTAATTATGAATCACTATTAGCAGCATTATACACACACATACACATTGTGTGTGTGTGTAATGCTGCTAATAGTGATTATACAACGTATAACACACGTATATCTATATAAAATGGAAAAATTATTCTGTTACAAATTAAACTGTATTGTTCTGTGCCTTTAGATTACTAAAGGAGTAAGGTAGCTCCTTGGATATAATAAATGTATTATGTTTTTATCCTAATTTACATACCTAAATGAATCCTTAATTATATTATGTGTCACTTTTGGTGAAACACGAGTTACAGTTTTCCTATTAAAGGTGTGTTTCCTTATAGCTAATTAAAGAAGATTTCTCGCTAATGAAACTGACAGAGGAGGAAAGTCTAATATCTTTTCTTCTGATTAGTTACACATGAAAGACTAGTGCAATGTATATTCAAGGCATTCAAGTCTCCAGAAGCAAACAGACATAAGGATTTTGCCATCTGTATACCACATTAACACACAAATGGATGCTCTTTGATTCCCATGAGAGACAGTTCTTTCCTTTCATTATTATCCCATAGTTCCTTACTATGAGTCTTTCTTCATTTAGATTATGTGTAATGCATTTGTATTTTGTTTGGTTTTCTTCTGTGACCTGCCTCTTATAATACTGGTCTGTGGCTCTGTCTGAGTCCCTGAGTGGTTTTGTAGCCGTAACATGTACCAAAAATTGAACCTGTGGGGAAGGTATTGCAGACTATACACCAGAGCTATCCAAGACTAACAGTGAGGCACATTCTCCCCCACTACTTTGTTCATCTTCATGGTCTCATCAAGTTACCTGTTTTCCATCACCATCTAGAAGACACAGTCATCACTTCTGCTAGAAAACTGGAACAGCTAGGCAGACCTGTATCAGCTAGTTGGTCTGATTGACCTGTATCACAGGAATGCCCTTTACAGGTAGGCTTCCTTCCTTCTCAGTGAACAATGGCTGCACAGTTAACTGCCGGAAACTAGGGATTGGGCATTCTTAACGTATGACATGTTAATAAGTTCAAATTAGTCAGCTTCTGAGGTTCCTTTGTGTATTTTATTCATTACCTGTTGTCACTTAGTGGGTCACAAGCACATTGTTCTCTCCATGTTAAAACTGGGTTTTTCTTTCTTTTTCTCTTCATTTAGAGGTTATTTGGGACTGAAAAATAATTAACAGGGCTTGAAAGTTGGATGTGTCACCATTGGACCATTACGACTCCCAATTGTACAGTTAGAATTAAAGAATGTTTCCTTTCAGCCATTGTTACAGATAGAGGCATTTTATTTCTTATCAAATATCCATTAATTTATTCGTTCATGTATTCACTCTTTCAGCTATTCAGCCAACATTTGTTGAGCACTATTCAGCCAACATTTGTTGAGCACTATTCAGCCAACATTTGTTGAGCACATCTGATGTCTCAGACAGTGGTCTGGGTGGTAGTATAGCTTCAGTGTAATAGGACATTTTGTATAATAGGACTACACCCAACAGGGAGTCAGACTGAGCCAGAGACTTGCAAGGTGATTAAAAAGGAGTCAAATCAAGGAAACAAATGGAGTTATCAAGACAAAATTCAACAGGAAAGACAACCAGTGCTCTGAAATTTGCCATGCTAGGAGATAGCTATACACATGGGGTGAATCATTACCAGTTGGCATGAGTAAAGGATTAAAACCCAAGAGTGGAAGGAGGAGGGGATGTCAGGAAGTAAGATATGGGAATTGCCTGGTAAGAATGGAATCTAAACAACTCTCATAAAAGATGGTTGAATTACATTGCCCTCTAATCATCCTTTTGTGTGACTCCAGATTCTTGAACCCATGTTAACTGCTGAAAATAATAATGATGCAAGGATAGAAGAGACAAAACTTGGCCCTTAAGAAAACTCACAGACTAGTAGGGGAAACAGAAGCAAAGAATTACAGAGTCATAGAGGTGGGGTTGGTGAGGGGAAAAGCAGTGTTGATGGTATTTGATATGTGGCTAGAAGGATAACAATATTTTTTCTCTTGATTTCAAAAGTACTAGGAAATTGATCTAAGGAAAAAAAATAGGCAATCATTTTCGAAAGATGCAAACTGCCCCACCGCACCCCTCCCCACCATGATGATAGTTCTTTATCTTCAGAATATTCCTGTTACCTGTGGATTTCTTTGGCATCATAACTGGGGCTAATGAACATTAGACCTTTGAACCTGCAATAGTCAACCTGACTCTGCATTTTTTTTGCTTGCCACCAAATATTCCTTGAATATTTTTTACATATCATCTTTTACATACGAGACTCTTCTAAATCATGCCTCAAAAGATAAGTAATCTAGTTAAATACTTGAAGTCCTGTTCTTTATTGAAATAAAATAGGGCAAAGTGTGTCACTAAAGCATCAGAATTTCCCCTGGCTCCCTAACTGAAACCAACTGCTGGAGTTTATGGTCCTACAGTGGTGGCATATGCAAGGAGTTTGAAAAGAAGGAGGGTTGGTGACAATAAATAACTTTGGAAGACACTTTGAAGTCACCCAGCTGTCACTTTTCCTATTTTTTTAATCACCAGATGTATTGGAATCGTTATTTGCCCCCAAATTCAAAGTGGAAACACTGCAGTATTCCTGCCACCCTACTGAAAGAGTGATCAGATATCATTGATGATGCAGCCACAGTGCAACTTAAACACTCAATTAAATCTGAATAAAATTAAAATGCAGCAGACCTACATTTTAGCTGCTTTTGTTTTAGGTGGCTAATTTGAAAATTTCTCATCATACTTGAGCATCTATTATATTTACATTTGAAATATGGGTCCCCAGTGAGTGTACTACCTAGCCATGAGGGAGTAGCGTTTCAGAGAATTAGATCATTTTGAGACAAAGTGCAGCGTATTTGGCAAAATTGCAAATGGGGGTGATAAAGAGAATAAATGTGACATCTAAAACATTATAGAAGCTGTTTTAAGTATTCTCTTTTTCTCTTTCACATCACCTTAGTGATCTGATAAAGCATCCTGCCCCTTGCTTCCTCCCTTCCTTGATATTCATGGGTCCACATAGATTTCTTTCTCCAACTCCTCTGTTTCATCCCTCTTAGAGAGACACTTTTTCTGGGCCTAGATTTAAGAAATCACCCTTGTGGGTGGAGAAAAAGGAAATGAAGAAGGAACTGGGAGACTCAGTTTTCTGCTGAATGTTCTATATTTAGGGGATTGGTGCCACTTGTAAGGCATCACAAAAATATTCCAAGGTCTTGGAGACCTGTAAGAAGAGCTGCTTCTTACTGGGGTGCTCCCTGTGATTGTATTCAGTATTGCATTTAAAATCTATTTAGCAAGTATTTGTGTAACTAATAACAAAATTTGAGTGCTTGTATATATTTATTTATTTCTCACTATAGCCTTATAAGGTAATATTACCATTATCATCTCCATGTTATAGGAAACTGAAGCGTAGAAAGATATTACATAACTTGTCCAAGGTGTCTCAGTGGTAAGCGGTAGAGGTAGGAATCAAATCTGTCAGACTGGCTTGAAAGCCCAGGCTCTCAGCTGCTATGCTCGTTGCATCACACCTATAGGGTCAGTTTGCCTGGAACCAAGGGGCTCCCGGGAGAGTCCCAGGCAGACCTGGATGAGTCAGTCCCCCTAGGTTGCTACATTGAAGACTTAACCTAGGAATACAGATTAATGCTTCTCTCTAATCATGTTATATTTCATATAGCAGTGTATAGTTTATAGGACTTCCAGATATAGTTTTGGCAGCTGTTATTTCTTTTCCACTTGAATTACAAGTGCCTGTGTTAGAAAAATAGTAAATTTAGGAATTGGAAATGAAAAAAGGGAAGCAAGTGGGGAAACAGACGTTTTTGTAGTGAAGCCTTGGCATTATATAAGAAAGAAACAGAAAGGGAAGTAAGTACATATGGAACTTGTGTTTCTGTGGTATCTATGAAAGGGGATCTTGGGATGGGACTGAAACAGCTGCAAGAGGGAGGGGGAGGAGGAAGTAGATAAATCTGAAGTCATTAAATCAGAAACATTAGGAAATGAGCAGTGTCCAGAGAAGAAAAACCTTTTAGTATGTATACCACTTTTAATACAAAGTAATATGTTTATAACTCATTGAAATTGCAAGAAAAGGTTCTTGAAAGTTTCTATCTAATTAGGATTAATGAACGAAAATTCCATTATTAGAAGTGAAAGTGTATAAAATGTCACCGATAGTTTCTATTTAGCATGCTATCCTTAATGTTTTAATATTTAAGTTGCAATTTCCCCATGTAACCATTTATGTGTTTGACTTTATCACTGATGAATGCTGTAGGAGTAAAACTATTGTACATTTCATTAAGCATAGTATGGCCCCTAATGCACTTTAGATTTTAATGCCATCTTTTTTGAATGACCACGCAGTATTAGTTACACCAAAACAAATAATAAAGTAGTTACCATTCTCCTGTTAACTCATTTAGTCCTTCAAACACTCATCCAAGGTAATAGCCATTATTATTCCCATTTTATGGATGAAGAAACTGGGTATAAAAAAGTTAAGACACTTCCCACAATCTCTAGAAATTTGCACGGCTAGAATTCAAACCCCAGGCTCTCTAGCTTCAAAACCTGAGATCTCAACTGCTTCTGCTTTGATGCTCAAGTGAAATTATTCTCTTCCATGAACAAACACATAACCCATAATAATCTCTTTTCTCACTGGCTCCTACAGAACATCATTTTTGTCAGTATGTTACAGTGATTCATTGAGGTGGCTCCTGTTATGAGATATGTCTGAAATTTTACCTTTCTTCTATTTTAAGTAGTATAAGTTATCTTAAAGTTCATGATATACTTAAACTTTATATGGAGATTCTTTTGTAGCAGACTTTGATTAGAGTGATCTTTTTATCTGCTGGCATGCAAAAGTATAAATCCGTTGTTTTTAGGTCTCTCCCTACGATGTGGCATTTTTTGGTACCCTATCACTACTTTAGCATTCGGAAAAGCTATTCTAATAACGAGAAAACTTCACAATTTGCATCTTTACAGAAAATCACTCAGCACCTCCTGATGTAACCACTTACACCTCAGAACACTCGATACAAGTAGAAAGACCCCAAGGCTCGACAACATCTCGGACAGCACCAAAGTATGGCAATGCCGAGCTCATGGAAACTGGGGATGGTATGTCTTCCAGCAAATATTTTTTTCCTCCTGTGAAACTCTTAATTTCTTCTAACTTGCCTTTCTATGCCCACAATTGGGTGTGTTTCTCCTAGATATACAGTAGATTCATAAGAAACCTGATAAATTAGATTTATCTGATTTTAATGAAATTCTTTTATGAAATCTATCTAATTTTAATGAACCTCCAACATAAGGTGGCATAATCACAAGAAATGCACATTTTCTTCAACTTATAAAAATTATGCCTTGTTGGGAAAATGTAAAAGTTGCAGAAATTTGGCCATGAGGGGAAAAAGGGTTCCAGATGTTTTTGCTAATGTATAGCTACTGTTGGTTCAGCTATTAAGAAATTAGAGTATAAGTATTGAGATCATGAATAGTACTTTAAAGGGCAAGATGAAGTTAACTATAAAACAAAAGATTCACAGATATGGGCAGGTATGGTGCTTTAGCTGTTGGAAGAACATCAAATGTTAGTGATTTGAGAAAATAAAGCAGTAGGAGAGTTTCTTTATTTCTCATATTTTTGTTCTTGACATATTTCTGATTACAGTGGCTGTTTCTTTTACTTTCTTACATCATCCAAAGTAGCAAGGCTTGAACATGAATTTTATGCTCTGTTTTCCTGAATTCTGTGTCCTTCCTGGGATCATAGAAGTTATAAGAGGATCTGGTAATAAAAAGAAATATAATAATAAAAGAAAATTTTTATTTTTGAGAAAGATGGCCAAAATAATCTCGGTGTGCTATACATCTCACTAAGTTCATATTCCCTTGAGACCTATGTGGTTTAGAGGTGAAAAGAAATTAGGAAAACCTGCTCCCAATTTCTAACATGTATAGTTCCTGTTTTTTGTTATGATCAGAACAGAAAAGTTACTTGTTTTCATGAGCTATCCAGTTAATGTATCTGTAATAACTCTAGATTGCAATATGGTTGATTTTTCCAATATGATTGACTTTTCCATGTATTTTCCACTTTCAGTGTTTGCTCTAGTTCCTCTGCTAAAATTCATTGTTTATTAAATTGATCATTATTATTATTCTTATCATGATCACTGTAATAACTGTGTCTTTGAAATTCATCATCTTTGTCTTTGTTCCCCCAGGAAAATCCTGAATTGTATATTGTGTAGTACAGTATCTCAGTGTGTGAAGACCCCCTGAATCAGCCTCACCAGGGGGCTCTTGTTAAAATATAGATTCTGGACCACACCTTGGAACTAACGAATGAGAAGTTCTGGGGGGTGGGTCCTAGGGTGATCCTTAAATACTCTAAGCTATGGGAACCATTGGTCTTGATTTTTCTTTGAACTAAAATTAAGTAGGACTCTCTTTAATGGAAAAGTTATGTTTGGAGATCACAACAAGAACTGTGGATTGTATATTTTCTTGTATCTTCAAAACATAGAAGATATAATTTAATATTTCGGTACTGAAAGTGGCCACAGAGCATTTTGAGACTACCTATTAAAATATTTATTGTTCAGTAGTAAATTTTCCCTGAATTTTATCATAATCATTCCAAAAGTTGAGATGTGTTCTTTGTAATGTAGTACATTGGAGGTTGAAGTACTGCCTCTAGGATTATTAAGGGAAATGAACTGCAATGAGCAGTTGTTCTTCAGAGTCTGCTGTAAATTTTCCAAACCTGTATTTACCAGGTGTAAGTTTCCTTCCTAGTACCTCTCAGCAGGAGTAAAAGCTGCCATCAAAGAGGATGCATTTGATCTGGTTAAATTTGTCCTTTCTCTTGTTTATATATTTTTAAATTTAAAAAACTTCATGATTTTTCAGTTAGTTCATTTATTCACTTTTCTATTTCACATTTCAAAGTGTGTCACATTTGTTGTTGTAAGTAATAAATATAATGTTATAGACAAATTTTCTCAGTGTACATGGGTAAGTATATGTTCCTATTTAAACACTTTTCAGTTGTGGTGCCTTAAGAATATATTGCCTAAATATTCACTGGTGTGTGTAGAATCCTAAAACACATGTATTAATTAATGACAGTGCCTTTATTAGTAAGAGGAAAGAATCTTAACATGGTAATTGTAGAAACTGGACTCATTGATTTCAGCCTTTCCCTGAGAGTGCCCTTCCTTTCATAAGCCTGTGTCTAGGCAGCAGCAGTTGCCCACTGGTAAACTATAGACCTGACAGTGAATGTACCCGGTTTGACTTCACCAGCCAATTGTTCTTCTTGACCTCAGTGAAGCAGAATGCTAGTGACCTTAGGACACTCAAGGACTTGGGAAAGGGACTTTCACTGCTTCATCAGTTCTCTGAGCCCTGTTGAGATTGAGGTACCTGAGACAGTATGAACGAGAAGGCTCCCTTTGCCAATGACAACTTCTGTTTTAAGAATTAGAGGTGGGATCAAGACTAATACACAATCCAGAGGCTTTTCCCAATAGCACAGTGCACCTTTTAAAGTTGTGAAATAGAATAATTTCCTCTGTACCTTTATCCTTTTTCATGGCTTAAAATTGGGTCTCTGCATTATGAATCTGTTTATGCAGCAGAATGTATTTATTGTGCAGAGCAATCGTCTTAGGCCTTCTGGGTGGTCCACAGTCTTGAAGGTCATCAACCTGTTTTTGACGACTGAAGAGGCGGATGTTGAGCTCTCGTTTCATGACCATTTTGTATTGTTGTAGCATGATTCAGACTATGTTGGTACCTAAAAACCAGTTCATCTATCCCATGGTTCCTATTTTTCAGGAGTACCTGTAAGTAGCCGAGTATCAGCAAAAATTCAACAGCTTGTCAATACCCTCAAAAGGCCTAAACGACCTCCTTTAAGAGAATTCTTTGTTGATGACTTTGAAGAATTGTTAGAAGGTAAAAGAACACTTTACCCCACCCACTCTCTTTCATGTGTTCCTATGATTCCATAAGCTATAATGATATTTATTTTTCTACAAAGGTTATTTTACTTTTTGAAGAACAGCAACCTTGGCATTCACTAAAATGATAGAAATCTAGATAAGAAAAGTAAGCACTGTTCCCAAATGGCCATTACACTAAGTACTGGCACAGTTGGAAAGATATCCAAATTGATTATTTGTTATGTCACCCTCAGCAGAATGTAATTTTGTTCTTTGAACCAAGACTCTTTTTCAAGGGTAACATTACAGAAGTGCAGGTAAGCCGTAGAGACTTTTCGCAAAACAGTCCTCTCTGAATGAGTTTGTGCAAGAGGAAGGCCAGGTGAGACATGGTATAGTGGACTTCTCCATTTCCTATGACTCTTTATAAATGCAGGATCTGACATCTTAATCCCTGAATGCTTGTGCGCTCTTTAAAACTAACAATTTAAAGTTGAAGCAAAAGAGAAAGTTTGCTTTTCCTATCAAAACCAAAGTACATTATTTTCTTATCCTCTATAACACAAGTAAAACAAGCTGATTTTCTTGCCCGCCGGTGGAAATTTTCAGTCATAAACTATAAGAGAAACCAGAACTCGAAGAAAAAGTCTGTTTCTCCCTTATCTAAATTAAACAATTGGGCAGATTGCGTTTCACCATGAGGCGTTTATTTCAGTTTTACTCATGAAAATATATTCAGTATCATAGTGATTGTAGCAAATTTAAAATTAAATGTGCATCTAGTATCTAAGGGCAAAATACGATTTAGCAAGATTTACACTCTTTGGAGTCCAAAACAGCGCATGCTGATAACTGTGATTTTAAACAGGGGTTTCAATCCTAGACTTCAAATATATTAAAATGTTTAATTTTATCTGGTGTCAGTTTATAAATGTACTCACATCTACCTACCTTCTCCATCCTGACATTGTCTTAGAAATTTTAAAGAATTAAATGCTTCCTTTACGTCCATGAAGCTAATATATCAATCACAAGATTGATTTTAGACATTATGTGCATGTTTTCTGTCAGCTAATGATTATAGCTCCTTTTAAAAGAATAAAAAAAGTAATCGTGCTAATGTGAATGTAGATGGTTTTAAACTTTTTGTATTCAAATGTATTTAGTTCAACAACCAGATCCAAATCAACCAAAGCCAGAGGGAGCCCAGATGTTGGCAATGCGTGGGGAGCAGCTGGGTGTGGTCACAAATTGGCCACCATCTTTAGAAGCTGCCTTACAGCGATGGGGGACCATTTCACCAAAGGCCCCTTGCTTAACCACTATGGACACAAATGGAAAACCACTGTACATCCTAACTTATGGTAATTGTATAAGGTGTTATTTTTGTTGTTGTTTATGTCTGTATTGACCTGACTTATTCTTATATACATTTTTACCAGTGCTTTTCTATTAACTTTCCACATTATAATCCAGTCAGATTTTTAGTTACATATGGGCTTTAAATATGTGGCTATCACCGTCTCTCCCAATAATTTGAGAACAGAATGAATGAAGTACAAATTAGATTATTTTTTGGTAGCTTTATTTTTCTTCAAATAAGATAGAGATATTACATGCGGGAGACCTGGGTTTGATTCCTGGACCATGAACCGCCCCCCCCCCCCAAAAAAAAAGATGGAGATATTAATTTTGAATAGAAAATCTAGCTCATGTTAATTGTTTTCAAATGAGAATATATAATCTAAATATAATATAAATTATATATATATATATATATAATCCAAAACTATACCAAGCCAAATTCTGTTTGCATCATAGTATAATGATCAAGAGCCAGGTCTTGGTTTCAACACAGACTCGAGTTCTGCTCCTTATTAGTTCAAGTTCCCATATCTAAGTTTCTGCCCTCAAATGGACATTAAGATGGCACTGTAGAAAAGATATAGTGAGGTGATGCACCTAGAGTCTTGTATAGGACCTAGCATATATGAAGGCTCAGGAAATAAATAGTAGCAGTTCTCGATTTAGGTTTTGCTTATAGAATATATTCATACTTTTAAATTTAGTATCTAATCATTTTTAATACACTTCTATATGTGAAGAATGCATGTTTTGTTTTGGTCTGCTTTTTCATAAATATAGACTATGTTTAACTTCATATATCTGATACTATTTATTAGATTTGGTTGAAATACTTATATCTGAGTAAGGAAAGTGGCTTTTCAGCCACAAGATAATGTAAATGAGTTTATTCTCTTTTTAAGAACCTAAATGGTTTGCTAGAAAGTAAATGGCTTTTAAGATGGCTAATTTATATTGGTGCTGCCTTATATTTCTTGTACAGAAAGAAGTGAAATTTTTAAGGAAAATTATTTGGTTGAAGTATGGCAAGTTATTTATTAAATGTGCTTTGAGTTAAAACTATAAATGGGTCCAAAATTAGTGGTCATAACTCTAATAAGATGCTGGATTTTACCTCTTGGAATGTGATATTCTTGATGTATATCTAAAGATTTTGATTTCCATCATTCAGAAGAAACAATGTCTTGTTTCCAAAACTTTTTCAGAAAGGAAGAGAAACAAGCCTTTCTTCATTTCTTCATGCAATACAATTAATGCATACTGTAAGCTTTTTTCATGTAGTTAACTGTACCAGAACAGTTTCCTTTCTCTTTGTTCCTTGGATAAAGGAGTGTGGAGAAAGCATATCACACTATGTCCTTCAGCTTAGCAAAGAAACTAACCTACTAACTAAAAGATTAAAATGGGCTCATATTCTTTCTACGTGTATGAGGTAGATTACTTTCGGTTTTTCTTTCATTTTTGTTCTTTCATTTTTGTTTTTATGACATGCTGTTCAAGTAGGGAAAAAATCTATTTCTACATCAGAAACTGAGGTCAAAAGCCAGGTGTTATGTTAAATAATGGAATGTAATTGGGGTCCAGCTTTTCTGGAACTGAGAGACCCCTGGAGTTAGCAGCTATAGACTCAGTCATTATCCTGGCCATGGAAGTCTCATTGACAGAAATGGAGTTCAAGTTTAGGAGCATATGGAATTTGAGAGCATATGTTTCCTAGATCTTTTGTTTTTTATGGCTTCATTAGGTAATGTTAGATGTATAAGGAGTATGTTGTCCATGACAAAACGTAACTTTTACATTTCACATGGGAAAAAAAAGATTAAAACAGTGGTTGTGTTTTATAGAAAATGGTTAAAATTGCTTTTAACTTCAATAGTATTAGTTCATTAATACAGCTTCTCAGACATAGACTACTTTTTTTAAGGCTCTGAGAAGCTTAAGGTGCTAAGACTAGGTTGTAAAAGGCTTTTATCTATTCAGGAACTTGTATTTGGTTTTATTTTTTGACTTGGGCAGACTCCGGGAAACAAACCCGGGTCTCTGGCACAGCAGGCGAGAATTCTGCACTGAGCCACCAGAGTACTGCCCTGTATTTGATTTTAAAGGCATTTTTATTCCATCTCAGCCATTTACCTGGAAAATGGGTGGAAATATTTGGCACTAGAGGAAAACAGGGAATTGAAATCTACAAGATCTTCAGAGGCCATCATTATTTCTGAGGTCTTTTTTAAAGATGTCTTATTTTTAATCCTTCTTTTGTGGTAATTTTTTCTAGTGTTCAGAACTTTAAAATTATTCAAAATATTTACAGTGATCTTCTCCAAATCTAAGGATTCCTCTCCAAAAACTTTAGAACCTTTTAGGAAAATTTCAAGTTGAGAAACTTAGGGCTTGGGAAAGTAAGGGTATTGAGTTTTCAAATGAACCTGCTAGAACTAGTTTATGTACTCTTTACATTCCATTACAAGCACATAAGAAGGGACACATTAATAAAAAAATGTATGATTTTGCACAACTTAAAATAGTAGTAATGGCTACTGCTTTAGCGAGCTCTGCCTAACTAACTTTACTCCTTAGAAATATTCCTCCATAATTTCTGTGATAGTAATTGGGCTTTTTGCACACGAAGAGTAATTTTATTTTGTATTTGGTACTTTATGCAAATATTTATGCTTCTCTGATTTTATAAGTCAGAATTGCTGAGTCTTATTTCTCATTTTGATTCCAGGGACACAAAACAATTTGAATGCTTAAAATGAAAAAAGCTTTGGGTAAACTTTATTAAATCTACAGAGAGGATTTCTCAAGACCCTGCCACAACTTCCATGGGTGTTTAATGTTAAGCTGATAGCCTTGTGACAACACAAGTACCATCAGCTCTCTCTTTCACCAGAAACAAAAGCAGGAGATATTCCTAAAGTTTGGTTTTAAATTTTTCTTCATTTTTTCTCTCTTCTGAAACTTTGTTTTTAAGAACCTCTACTTCTTCTGTGCTTTCATTTTAAAGTATTGTTTTCTATTCCTCATCATCTGTTGCCCTTTTTCTTTGTTGTCCCCAATAAGAGTTACTAAGAGCACATATACTAAAAGGAAAATGGATGCATCTAATAGAATTTCATTTGGAGGAGTAATATATATAAAGTTTAATGTGCACATATATACATAACCAAAAATGCAAGTGTATAATCCAGTTACTTGTATCTTTTATGATTTTTGTTGATAGGCAAACTGTGGACAAGAAGTATGAAGGTTGCCTATAACATTCTGCATAAATTAGGTACAAAGCAAGAACCTATGGTGCGACCTGGTGATAGGGTAAGTGCAATTTAAATTATTGGGTTTCTAAAATACATTGAGGAGGCGATACCTACTGTTTTAAATTCCAGAGTTCAGCCTATCCTAATACTACTACTGCTAAATATGTCTTCCTTAACATTTGCTGTGAACCAGGAGTAATTACATGCAATAAGTCCTTTAATCTTGTCAACAACTCAGTCATCTAAGGTGTATTTCTTCCATTTTATAGATGAGGGCACTTAGGCTTAGACAGGTCATGTATCAAGTTATTCAATGATGATATTATAACTAGTAAGTGGCATAGCCAAAAGTTATGTCCACATCTGTCAGATTCCAAATCCCATGTTTTTAAGCATAAGATTAAGAGACATCTATTGTCTCCTTTAAAAAAAAAAAACAGCTTATTTTGAAATACTTTCAAACATGCAAAACAGTTACAAAAGTAGTAAAGCCCCAAACATAGAATTCTAACATACTTCTCTCTCCCCAAATACCCAGGTCAACAAGTTTTAATGTTTTATCACCTTTGCTGTATCAGTCTATCTGTCCATCAAACTATCAGCCCGTCTGTCTGTCTATGTATCAGTTCATTTTCTGAACACATGAGGGCATTGTCTTCTATTTTTGAAATATACTTGTATTATTTACCAGGGCATACAGGACATTTATGAAATTTAAGCTTTTTGTTTGTTTGTTTAATTAGTGAGGCACATTTTTGGCAGCGAACTGTAGCCACCATATCCCTCTCAGTGTTAATTTCTTGAGAGGGACTTTTGTCTTTCATTGGAAAGCAGATTTTTATTTTGTTCTTATTGCAGTTTGGTTAAGTTGTAGATGACAATACTTTCAAACCTTTGGGACAGTTGCAAAATCATAAAGCCCCAAACAGAATTCCAACATATTCTTATCCCCCCAGATACCCAGATTGACCAATTTTAATATTTCACCACCTTTGCTGTATCAATATTCTGGTCTGTCCACCAAGCTATCAGTACATCTGTCTGAGTATTTATCAGTCCATTTTCTGAACACTTGAGTGTATTGTCTCCTATTTTTGAAACATGCTTGTGTTATCTACCTGAGTGCATAGGATAATAATGATATTTAAGTCCTTTTTGTTTGTTTGATTAATATTAGTGAGACACATTTTTGGCCACAAACTGTGGCTACTATTTCCTTCGCATATTAATTTCTTGATATGGCCTGTTGTCTTCCATTGGAAAGCAGATTTTTATTTTGTTCTTACTGTACTCTGGTAAGTTGAAGATGACAAGTGTTAGTATTTCCATTTGAATATTAGGCCCAGAGTAGTTTAAAAACGTATCTGAGCTTTACATTTCATTTGTGACATGAGCTAGATCTGGAACTCAAGTTTCTTGCCTTCCAATATGATGGTGCCTTTTTTTTACTACATACTACTGTGTCCCTGAGAGATGTCAACATTGGGTTATCCTAACTGCACTCAAAGGATTCTGGATGACTTTTATATGCACATCATTGTTCTAGTTTTCTAGCTGCTAGAATGCAATATACCAGAAACAGAATGGCTTTTAAAAAGGGGAATTTAATAAATTGCTAGTTTACAGTTCTAAGCCTAGAAAATGTCCCAATTAAAGCAAGGTTATAGAGATGTCCAATCAAAGGCATCCAGGGAAAGATACCTTGGTTCAAGAAGGCCGAGGAAGTTCAGGGTTTCTCTCTCAAGTGAGAAGGCACATGGCGAACACAGTCAGGGCTTCTCTCTCAGCTGGAAGGGCACATGGTGAATACGGCGTCATCTGCCAGCTTCTTCTCCTGGCTTCGTGTTTCATGAAGCTCCCTGGGAGGCATTTTCCTTCTTCATCTCCAAAGGTCGCTGGCTGGTGGACTCTGCTTCATGGTGCTAAAGCATTCTCTGCTCTCTCTCCAAATCTCTCTGATTCTCCAAAATGTTTCCTCTTTTATAGGACTTGAGAAACTTATCAAGACCCACCCAAATGGGTGGAGACATGTCGTCACCTAATCCAGTTTAGCAACCACTCTTGATTAAATCACATCTCTAGGGAGATGATCTGATTACATTTCAAACATACAGTATTGAATAGGGATTATTCTACCTTTATGAAATGGGATTTTGATTAAAACATGGCTTTTCTAGGGTACATACATCCTTTCAAACCAGCACAATCAGTTTGGAACATCATAACCCAATAGGAACACAAACTATGATTTACTTAAGAGATTATGAAAACATGGCCCCATTAGGGGGAATTTTTAAAAGGCTGCTGTCAGCTCTAGCATTCTGTGATGGATTGTGATTCTTTCTAAATTTTAGTGGAATAAGTTTGGCCTCTAGCTTTTTAAAAAATGTATATGTTTGTTACAATTGATGAGACTATTATCATAATTTTACTGTTAACTATAGTCCATAGTTTACATTAGGGTTCACTGTCATACAGTCCTCTGGTTGTTTATTGAAGTTTTTTTTTTTTTATTCTAGCAACATATATACCACCTAAAATTTCACCTTTTAACCACATTCAGATAAATAGTTCAGTGGTTTTATTATATTATTATTATTATTATTATTATTCCTTTGAAGAGCAAGTGTTTTGTTTTTGCACGTGATGCCGCATCATGTTTCCTGACCCCTGGGTAGTTAAGAGGCTTTATCTACAGCTCCCACGGCCACTGACAGTATTTAGGGGACAGTACAAAGAGAACATTTGTATGTTCCCATCAGTAGTTTTCTTTGCATACACAGTGTTGTGTTACTGTCACTACTATACATTAGCAAAATTTTTCTATCCCTCCCAAATAGAAACTGCATCAGTTAATAATTAACTTCATTAACTTAGAGATCTCACCCTATCTCTAGCTTTAAAAGTCAATTGTCATGTAATATTTCCCCTATCTGCAAGTTGGATGACAATCTTCTTAATAGGTTAGTTTTTAAAAAATAAATGTGTAGAATGGCCTCCAGAATCTTAAAATATCTGTACAATCATAGTTACAGAATAAACTGCCTTTTTTTTCAACTAAGATGTTAGTAGGAATTTCGAGGGCACAGTTTTGGTAGAATAAAATGTGTAAACAGATTTTGGCAGGGATGATAGGTTGGCTTGTGTATGAGGCCTATTTCTGTACATTTTCCCTTAAAAAAACTGTTCATGTGGCTAGCATCTGGCACTTGTATAGGAATACTTATTAAATAAACATACATAATTATAGTCTTCAGTTGATAGCAACCTGCTGTTGCAATAAATAGGATTCTTTGTCCTCTTTGAAAATCATTTTTGAATAAAATATAATTTTCTCCAGAATAATGAGCTTTCAGTCCTTAGCATAAAAATTATAGACACTTTTCACGTGGATGACCCTGTTAATGTAATTTGGGGAGTATCTTCTTGGGCTTTCAAAAAGACATTTATATAAATGTCTAAAGCTAAATAGTTAACTCAGAATATGTGTTAGGAGCCATGGAAAATACAAAGATGCATCACATATGAAGCTTGCCTCCAAGAAGCGTATGGTATTTACAACATGTAAATGTATTAAATACCTTTTATATGAATTGGAAGGTGATAAAGGCTCCCAAAAGAAGTACTAAGAGAAATAGCTGAACCATTTGGGAAGGAGAGAGATCTTTTTCATTTTGATGAACGTCTGGGAATTTGAGAAGGCTTCTTGGGGGAGAAAAAAGTAAGCATGTGAGAAATCCCGGAATGGGCCAGGTCCCAACATCAAGGGATTGAGAAAGCCTTCTTTTGACCAAAAAGGGGAAGAGAGAAATGAGACAAAACAAAGTTTCAGTGGCTCAGAGATTTCAGAGTCAAGAGGTTATCCTGGAGGTTATTCTTATGCCTTATACAGATATCCCTTTTTAGTTTATGGTGTATTGGAGTGGATGAAGGAAAGTACCTGAAACTATAGGGTCGTGTTCCAGTAACCTTGACTCTTTTTTATTTTATTTTATTTTTTTTAGACTAATATTTTAGATATTTGAAATAGTTGTATTTGAAATACAGCTGCATTCACAGCTTGCAAATGAATGGAAATGGTTGCACATCAAGAGACTAACACCAATGATTGTCATCTTATAAGTAAATTCAAGCTATTATGCAGGCTTAAAATATGGAGTCACTTTTTAAGTCATCATGTTCACTCCAAAGGCCTTTATTTTCTGCAATTAAGTTGTGTTTTTGCTTGGCAATATGACACAATGCCACTTTGATGGCTTCACTGCAGCCTATAAACAAGATTTCTGACACTGGGCTCCAGCTTTATTTCCTGATGTCCCCGTGGGAGGGCAAGCACCTGCAAGACCCCCAAGTCCTGCTCACGTTATGCTGGATGTAGGCTGCCTGGGTTGAGTCCTGAACCCCCTCTGTAGGTGGGGAGAGGGGAAAGTGAACAGGAATGGGTAGGCAGAGCAGACCACAAACTCCAAAGTAGGATCTTCAGTTTTTATTTTTTCTGATTGAGACGTAATTCACTCACCGTAACATTCGTAACTTTTCAGTGGCAGTATATTCACAGAGTTCTGCAGCCATCACCCAATCTAATATCAGAACATCTTCATCACCCTGAAAGGAGACCCTGCCCCAACAGTGCTGTCCCCTCCTCTCAGCCACTGGGAACCACTCATCTACTTTCTGTCTTATGGATCTACCTATCATGGGCATTTCATATAAATGGAATCATATGATATGTGGCCTTTTGTATCTGCCTTCTTTTACTTAACATAATATTATCAAGGATCATCCGTGTTGTAGCATTTATCACTACTTCATTCCTTTCTACAGCTGAATAATATTCCATTATATGGATATACCACATTTTGTTCATCTTTTCATTAGTTCCTGGACATTTGGGTTGTTTCTACTTGTTGGCCATTCTCAACACTGAGTAGCCTGGATTCTTGAAGATGATTGTATAAAGATATAATGTTTACCATGTGACTGTTTGATTGCGAACCTTGTGTCTGATGCCCCTTTTATACAGGGTATGGACAGATGAGTAAAAAATAAATAATTTTTTTTTATTTAAATAAAAATAAATTGGGTAGATTGGAACACCTAGTGGTAAAAGAAATTGGGTAGATTGGAGCACCTAGTGGTCAATGAGAGGAAGGAGTAAGGGGCATGGGATGTATGAGTTTTTTCTATTTTCTTTTTATTTCTTTTCCTGGAGTGATGCAAGTGTTCTAAGAAAAAATGAACACAGTGATGAATACACAGATATGTGTTGATATTGTGAGCCATTGATTGTGCCCCATGTATAGAATGTGTGTGAGTAAAGATTTCTCAATAAAAATATTTTTAAAAGAAGTAAGCATGTGAGAACTCTTGGCCAGATACTGGGACTAGTTTGAAAATAAATGGGAAAGTTTGTTGTATGTACAAGGAACAGCAAGTCATTCATTAGACTATAGGGAAGGATGTATGAAGAGCAATGGAAAGAAAGTTTAGGAAATAGATTGGAATTAGTTTAACATGAAAGACCTTAATCCAAAGCTAAGGTGTGTGGTCGTTCAGCTCCTGATTAGTTGATGCCACTGCTTCTCTGTGGATTATTAGGTCCAATGAAATATTAAGAGATTAGATAATTAAATGAAGTCTAAGAGTTTATAAAAATGAGTTTATAAAAATTATACATCTTTAAACTTCTACAGTTTTGCAGTGCGATCACTGTGGCATCTAAGGATTTGTAACTGATTCAAATAAAAAAGAATTCTTAATATAAAATGTAGAAGGGCAGACTCCTTAAAACAGCTTGAAAAAAAATTGCGGTTGTGATTCTAGGAGCATTTCCTCAATTACAGTGAAATGAAATGTTTATTACAGCTGAGTGATGAATATTATTGTCACATAACTATCTCACAAAATTTCTAGTGCCTGAGCCACAGTAATACTCTATCACCTGCAATTAAATCTCAAGCTCTCTTATGCTAATAATGTTCCACTTAGATTTCAAGATCAAGCAAGGCATATGGCTTTGCCAATTTAATTATATAAAATTTTCTTGATTAATTTTTTCTTTTCAAAACAATGTAAAGGATATCATTTCACATTTTGGCACAAATGTAGAGGCTTTTTTTACAGTGAATTTGTAAATATCTTTTTTTGTATCCATATCCACCTATCAGTGAAAATACGAAAATACCAAAACCTAAAAAGGCTTATGTGACTTTTTGGTAATGATGTTTTAGATAAATCAATTTAATCATCAGCTGGAGTCATGAAGTATCAAATTTACATTTTGCCATCTTGGTCATAAAAATTATGATTAGTTCTTATAACTGTGGTTAAATTAAATGCAAATATATAGAGAAATTATTCTTTGATTAAATCATTTCATTGGTATTTTCACCCATCTCTTCCCTAAAACTTTGATGGGATTACATGCCAATAGTATAAAAGGAGGTGAATAAATATTTTTCACATTTTTGCCCTGTAAATTCTTGGAAAGCAAACTCTAATTTATCTTTTATGTGCATATATTCAGAGCCTCTGGGATAATGCATCACTTTGTATACAATCACTGGCACTGATTTGAGCATGCTAGGTTAGTACTTTAAAGTATTTTTTATTTCCTTCTTGTCAACATGTAGTTGAAGAATAGAAAAATTTTGTCCTTGTGAGGCATAGTTAAGTAACCCATATGTTATTTTTTCTGATTTTAAAGACATTTTATTCACATTATAGAAAATATGGTAAGTACAAAACGAAATAAATGTGAAAATCCTTGAATCTCACCATGTGGACATGACCTTTTAGCCTTTGCATACTTGATCCTTTTCTGTCCATTGCTTTTATGTTGTTTAGAGCATACAATTTTATATTCTTTTTTATATTCATTTTATATAAAATTTTAGTATATACAATTTTATATTCTTTCATTCATTTTACTTTCAAACATAGCATTTTACAACATTTTAGTATAATTCTGTTGGTTATATGGTATGGCATTATCAGCATTAACTTTAATAATAAAACAGTAAGAATTTAAATTCCTAGACAAAATTGATCTTGAGTTGAATAAATGGTTTGAGAGCTAGAATAGGAACCAAACCTGACTCTTACACGCAGTATTGATCCCACAGTCTGGCTCTGGAAAGTCACTTATCTTTGTTGTTGTTATTATTATTATTATTATTATTTTAAAAGATGGCCAGGCACCGGGAACTGAACCCGAGTTTCTGGCATGGCAGGCAAGAACTCTGCCACTGAGCCACCGAGGCTGGCCCTATCTTTGTTATCTTAGTCTCTATTCTTAATGAAGATGTTACCCACCATAATTGGTATTCTAGGAAGAACAAGTCAATAATTAGCTAATCCTTTTTGAATATATGCAACCATCAAATTCTGATTGGAGCTTTTTCTTCCACTTTTTAAAATGTAGTTTGATCAGCCTCCTTAAGGAGGTTTTGGTCTACTTCTGGGGAAGAAGTTGCACAGTGTTTTTAACCCTGAATCCTTACAAACATGTAATGAAATATTGTTGCTTCATCAGATCCACATCTGAAAAACAGTTGGTGTCAACTCTCAGTTCACTGAGGGAAGTCTAACTCCGAGCCTATACTGTGATTAATGCAAGCCTCAGATAATTTTAAAGAATTCATTGGTTTGGTTCATATGTATATGCGTGCAAATAAATAATTTTATTCCTTGTTGAAGGTCTTCCTCTTCGTAGGCTGACATCTGACTGGGTGGTGTAGGGGAGAAATAAGGATTAGTATCTACTCAATAGTTAAATCACAGGGTTTTTTTTCAAATAGGAGGCATAGTGGTACAAAATGGCTTTCTTTGTCCTTATAGTCTCTTACTTAACTCATCTTAGTAAATGTTAAGAGTGCTGTATAGAAAAGAAATCTATATATGATCCCAAACTTCATTTTGTTTCCATCAACTACTCCATGTTGCTAAATTGCCAAATTTAAGATGTGGCCTGCTGCCTTCCCCATTTGAATACTCTTATGCCAGTTTGCTTATTTAGCTACTGGGATAATTAGAATGTCTTATCTAACTCTTCATGGCAGAATTAATAACTTCTAAGGCATTTTTTAAGGAAATATTGGTTAGCCCCCAAAATGAGGTAATACAAAAATGATATGCATGTACTAAATCATGGGATTTATACACTTAGGATAATAGAACAAACATAATTATCCATAAGTGAGTCTCACACTAATGCTAAAGCAGTTTATGAGAGGATGCATGTTAAAAATAGAAGCACAGTTGTACAGAATATAAAGGAAAATCCATAAATTGGATGAAATATTTGTTAAATGAAAAAGATAATATTGAAGGAAAAGTTTTACAAATTTGCATGCAAACATTAGATGTCCACACAAATAAAAATAAATTAAAATAGAAAATATATCAAGTTCTTACATCAAATATTGCAAAGTTAATACTTAATCAAATATATAAAAATTGATGCAAATTTTAGAGAAAATATCAAAATATTAACAGATAAATAGGCAAGAGAAATGAATAATAGTTCATATGAGGAATATCAGTTCATATGAGGAATAATAATTATAAACAATCACATAGAAAATTATTTTACCTTCCTCACTTATGGTCAAAGAATATAAACTATAACATGGTCATATTAAGGAATATCTGCCAACATTTAAAAAATTATAATATCCATTATTTGTTACCAACATCACTTGAAAGTAGTTTAAATTAACCGTATTTTTAGAAATCCATGATTAACTTTATATTTTTGACCTAGTTATTTTATCCTTAGGAATTTAATTCTTATTAGAAGGTAAGATAGATGTTACATGGATGGATGATATATATAGACTGATAAATAACAGAAAGCAAAAGCAACTGCATATACAATATTAATTAACTAATATGCTACTCTTACTCTTGACAGACAAAGACTATGGATTCTTTTGCCTGATATGCTCAGTAACCAATTCCTGAGACCCTGGGGTTTCAGAGAGAGAAAGAGTCTATTACTGGGCCCATAGTAGGAGAGCAGATGGCTTAGTGGCCCAAAATCTTTCTCCCCGAACTGTAGTAATTCAGGTAGTTTTATTAGAGAAAAACATGGGCAGCGTTTAGGATGATGAGCCCAGTGGCCCCAGATGATGTAATTAAAGGTGATCTTTTTATTGAGCATGTGTAGATTGATTATATAGTCACAGAACATGTGTAAGAAGATGGCAGAAGGATGAATGGGTGACTTGTAGGTTTAAGTCTAAGCTACTACGCATGCCAGTAGCTTTGTTTATCAAAATAACGTTGGATTTGGGGTGGGTTAGTTCTGGGCTTACCCAAGACCCTTCATTAATAAACATCAGGGGCAGTCTTTAGTGATTTCAAAACTCTAAATTTGAAAAACTGCATCACTGGGTATAAATGAAGATTAATCACAAGGTTTTTACAATCACAGGGGCAGAAGAGAAAGGCTATATAATCATTATCAAAGGTCAGGGAGCTGGACTAGAGATTTGTGTAGAGATTTCAGGAATTTCCCTCTGTCTACTCCAATATACCAGAAAGCAAAAAGGAATATCTATATAATGATACAGTAATCAAATAATCCCTTAAAGCCTGATTTCTCGGTTACACTTTCTCACTCTCACTTGATAATTATCTCTCAGTCTTGAGGGGTATTTGGCCAACCACTGTGTGCCTGCTTCAGGGTTGGAGAGGGGCATTGTTATTAAGGGGCAAAAGGATGAAATGACGAAACCAGTTGTTGTTCTTGGGGAGTCCAGAGTTTGACAGTTGTATTAAGAAACTATGGCAGAGGTTTTTAGACCATATAGACTGGGGGAGCTAAATGCAACTTGCTTCAGATTTCATTTCCATGTTTAGTTCTGTGGTCTCAGGCCCAAGTCTTAGTTTGGTTTGTTTTTTAATCTGAAAAATTGTACAACCGTTAGATTAGAATTGTGCAGACTATATAGAAATATAAGGAAGTATTTATGAAGCGTAGATTAAACAATGAAAAACAAAATAATATGTATACTATAGTTTCATTTATGTAAAAATATGTAGGTAGATATGGAAGATAACATGCAAATGATAAAAATAATTGTATACTGGTAACATAGCATGTGTGACTATTTTTTAATGTTTTTGTCTTTCCCATAAGTTAAAGAAAAAGTTTATGATATTTATTAAAACCTGTTTTATGGGCAGGCCACCGTGGCTCAGCAGGCAGAGTTCTTGCCTGCCATGCTTGTTTCCCAGTGCCTGCCCATGCAAAAAATAAAATAAAACAAACAAAAAACCCTGTTTTACTAAAATTTATCTTTAAATGTAGCACCTGTTTTTATTCCAACATCCATTCTTATTTAAATTTTTAGTCTTGTTGTCTGTGGAAGCCTAAATCCTGTAATGATATTTTAAAACGCAGAATACAATGTATAACATGAACAAATTGTGAACCTCTAATGTTAAAATTTCTTTTTCTAAGAGACCAAGAAAACTTAATTTCATAAATTTGCCTAGATTAACAGTTAACGCCTTCTTCTTCTTTTGTTTCTCCGGGTTCCTTCTGTTCCAGGTAGCACTGGTATTTCCTAACAATGACCCTGCTGCTTTCATGGTAGCGTTTTACGGCTGCCTACTTGCTGAAGTTGTTCCTGTCCCCATTGAAGTGCCACTTACAAGAAAGGTAAGGAATATATAATTTCATTAAAGCCTATGAAAAGGGAAATGACAACCTCAGTTACATACAATTGAAGCATCTATTATTAGGTAAGAATGTATAGAAGTGTGGTTTTTTAAATGGGCTTTTGTCTCAGCTGGACATAGATCAAGATGCCCTAAATTTTTTAATAGTTTCTGAGAATCTGTACGGTTTTCATCAGTTATCTCAGTTAGAGAACAGTTATTAGCATGCACAGCACGGCTTACCTGCATGACTTGTCAGGGGTGACTTCTGGGAGGGAGAGCTTATGTTTATTTGGTAACAGAATATTGAGCTAAATGATCTTGGTCCATAAAGCAAATGTTTGAATATCTTGTTCATTGGTATATAAAAATCTGGATAAATGGTGGTTTGTGGTTTTGTGAATGTTACTTTTGTTCACGTGTTTTGACATGTTATCAAGTCCCAGGCAAAGGCTTTGCCTGTGACACATAGATCTTATTCGGTAATTAAAATAACTAAACTTGCTACTATAATTACTGTGTAGTCCAGTAAAAATAAATGGATATTGTACACAAATACTACCTACCAATATAAGTTTATTAATTTATATGAATGATTTGTTCATCCATAATGCAGAGTTGCAGTATGTTTACGAAAGAAAGGTGAAGGGAGGAAACTTTAGTACAGCTGATATTGTTGCTAACTGAATAGAGGTAGTCTGCTATTGTAGAAAGGAGACTGAACTGATAACCTTGAAGAATGAATCTTGTTCCCATCTGTCACTAATTGTATAACCTTGGACAATGTACTTACATTTTCTAGGCTTCATTTAACACATCTTTAATGAGTGAATTGTGTAAGTGATATTCCTAGCTTCAAAATGGGATAGTTACATGTAGCCCAGGCTAAGAGAGTTTCCAAAGAAACTTTCCACTGTCTTTGTTACTACTCTAAAATGAAAATATGTTGATTCAATATTTAATAAAACTTGCTGTTGCTTCTCAGAACTAACCATGAGCAGTGCTTCAGGGTCTGTCCATGTTGTATAGTTACATGTCATGGCAGGGGGGATGGTACTGGATTCTTTTTGAAAATGGAGGGGAGAAATGATTGCTATTTTAGTTTCCTGTACACAAAACCAGGATATTTTCTACTTGGTTTCCCAAGCGTGTACAGTGGACATATGTCAAGAGGAGCTGTAGGTGACCATACGAGAGAAGCCTGTGGCTCACCTCAAACAGGACTTCAGGGCATTGTGAGCTCTGCGGGATGCTTCGCTGCTTTGAATGAGAACCATGATTTCTGCCTGTGTTTGCTGCTAGCACTCCACAGGGGGATTAGACATCCGTTAAGGTCCTCCCTACTGCCTGAGTCCTGTAATCTTCACAAATGAGAAGAAACTTTGGAAGAATTTAGGGATTAATCATAAATTGATAAAAATTATCATGTTGACAAAACACGATAGCTGTGCTCTCCTAAATAATAGTTCAATGCCAGTTAACTCCCAACTTAAAATCTAATAAAGGAGAATGTGATGTTCCTCTTTGATTTATATTTAATTCAATGAGTAGAGGCTCTCTAGAAACAGTCTATCTAAATTTATTCAGTGTTCAACTTCCTCCTGTATGCTCTGAACAATAATATCAAAATGATTATTTGGAAGAACTTAAAAGCTAATAAGCTCATGGAGACTAGATCTAAGCCAGTGCTTCAGTAACTCTTCGCAAAAACATTTATTGTTATTTGAAATAATCATAAAATATTTTAACAGTTCTCTTTTTCTCATCACATATATAATTTAGATTTGTCTATTTTGAGGTTATAGCCTAGTGCTTCCAAAACAGGACCAGTTCTCATTGAAAATTCATTTAAATGAAGAAGAAAAGGAGGGCGGGGTCAACAACTAATTTTCCTGAAGAGTATATCTGTGCCACTTTCTGATTGGCAGAAGTGTCCTACTGTTACCCAAAAATGTAGAGGCATACTTTGAAGTATCTGATACAGAATTGTAAAATTTTCAACCTGGGGCCATGAAATGTTTTATTTTAACACTTTTTTTAATGCTATGAAATTAAGTATTTTGGGATTGTGGTAAAGATGTAAGTAGTTACTTTTAAATGCCTTCGAAACCTTTCTAATTGTGTGTAAATGTTAAATTACAGCTGTAATAATTAGTGGAAGGGAAAATGTTTTGCAATTTGAGTATCCTTTATTCTGTCAGATTAGAATCAAACAATCCTATTTGCTAAAGAAATCCCTGAGCTCACTGAGGAGAGCCTCATCTGGCTTAAATTGATGCAGCATAGGAATTAGAGTGAAGCATGAACCCTAGAATGCTCTGTGAAAAGTCTCAGAAGGAGCTCTTTGCTTGGTCTTAGTGCAGTGGACATACTTCTAACAGCAGTGGGACAAAGTGTGAGAAAGTCGTAGCAGAATGGCCAGGCTTTTCATTGTGCTTTGTTAATTCTTTGATTACTGGTATGTGTGGCTTGGGTGTTTTATCCATCAGTGTTCTCCAGAGAAACAGAACCAACAGGATGTGCATGTGTATCTTTTTTAAGAGTTTTATTTTAAGGAATTGGCTCATGAGATTGTAAAGGCTGTCAAGTCCGAAATCTGTAGGGCAGGTCAACCTGCTAGAAGTTTCAGCAGGAGCTAATGTTGCAGCCTTAAGACAGAATTTCTTTTTCTCCAGGAAACCTCATTGTTTTGTTCTGAAGGTCTTGAACTGATTGGATGAGGCCAACTCACATTTCAAGAGTAATTTCCTTCACTTAAAGTCAGCTGGTTGTAAATGCTAATCACATCTATAAAATACCTTCACACACACACACACAAATACCTTCACTGCAACATTTAGGCTAGTGTTTGACCAAATAACTGTGGAATAGCCTAGCCAAGTTGCCACACTATTAATCTGCACAGGAAGTGAGGATGCTGGGAAGCCAGTGAAGAACATCTATTCTGTAGGTCTCTCACCTCATAGGCTTCAGAAAGACAGGAGATCACAGTCATGTGTATACTGGAGAAGGTTTCTATTCAGTGACCTCTTATATTTGTTGCAGTAGACCCATAGAATTCTGAAGGAAGGAGGCTAAAGTTCCTTCCCTCTAATCCAGAATATTTCTGGCACAGATGGAGTCGCTGCCACTCAAGTGGCATACATTCAGGTAAAAGGTCGCTCTCCTACAACTATGAAATTATTTTTTGTTTCCCTAGAATTCTACAGATATAATTCATTTGTTTTAATAAAAGCTTTATATCCTATTAAAATGAAATTCTCATGAAGAAATATCCTTAATGTCAGCTTTATGTAAACAATCATACCTTTTCCTCAGGAGCTCATTTTTGACAGGAGATTAGTGGTAAGCATGGAAACTTTGGGTACTAGAAGTAGAGAGAAGAAAGGGGAAATGGGATGCTGAGGGGCAGCACTAGAAAAAAGGAGAGGCTACTTCACAGTTTTGTAAAAGGTAAAACTTCATATACAGACAGAGATATGACTGATGTCTACAGTTAGCTTTAAAATACTCTCGATTGGAGAGTGCAAGGGGAGTTCAATGGTAGAATTCTCGCCTGCCCTGCCGGAGACCTAGGTTCGATTCCTGGCCCATGCATTTCCCCAAAAACAAACAAACAACCAAACTAACGAACGAGAAAAAAATGGTGCTGCAATAAGGGAATACTCACATAGAAAAAGAATGAAATGTGACCCACGCCATACAGCATACAAAAAAAAAAAACCTCTAGATTGTGTGTGTGCGTGTATGCGTGTGTATATGGTATGTATGTATGTTTTGGAGGTGTTAGACGAAACCAGACTGGCCAAATGATGATAGTTGAAGCTGAATGATGAGCGCATGTGCTTTCTTTCTGCTCTCCTCTGTATCTTTCTGTGTACTTGAAAATGTCTGTTATAAATAAAATAGTTAAATTAATGGCCAGAAATACAACAAATTGACAAGTTTCAGTTTTGTGTTGATAAGTAAAATCTTCTTGTGTCACATTTTCTTGAGCTAGCTTAGTTACATTATCATAACCTTTAAATTTATCATTAGGCTGTCCTTTATTTTGTTTTGATTCTGCAGAGTAATGCATTTAAAATCCGTCTTTCCATTGCAGTATTTACTTGTGTTACACCAACTCCTCAGAGCAAAAAACTACCAAGTCAGCAGTTTGGATAGGTGAGGAATAAAATTAGAGAAACTGGCTAGAGTCACAAATCCAAAATGAGTTTATGAGAGATGAGTTTTCAGGAACTTACTTTACATTTGTCAGGGAGAGAATCCCTCTTATGAATGTGATTGATGCATTCTGACTGAGAGACTTGGACAGAAGTGGAATAAATGATGTCTAATGATATATCTATACTGGCCTGCATAAAATGACTGCTTGAGAAGCTAGTGGCTTCATGTAAGGAGATATTTTCCTTACCGATATATATATTTACCAGTTCTTTATATATTGAAGAAAGATTGAAAATGAGTGAAAGGTTTGAACTCAATGATGATGCAGCTTTTCTTAAAAAGCAAAAATGAATCATTAATGAGATTTTATGATAGAGGAATTAATTATTAACATTCCTTGACAGCAAAGGAAGAATTAGCAGTAATTATTCACATGCCTCTACCTGTGTACAGAGTGTGGGTGCTTGCAACTGCCCTTACTAGGTTAAACTACCAAGGTAGGAAAAACCTACAAGCCAGAAATATGCTTATTCTTAGGAAAAGAGCATATACTAAATGATTTTTAAAATCAGAATGTGCATACTCAGAAGATTTATTTGCATTCTTCCAGAATAGGAATAGCTATTTTCCTGAGTATGCTTCATATCAAGCTGGGCAATTTTAACCAGTCTCTAACCAATCTTGAAATTGATCCAAGAAAGCCATTGCAGCTCGAGTAGGGGCATAGCCAGACATTCTCCTCTGAAGGATTACTTTTAGCAGACAGGTGAAATCCATGAAAAATTACAAATTTTCCTTTGCTTTGGATACCAGAAGGCTTAGGATTTCGTTCATTCATTCATCCATTATTTGTTGAAAATGTCTGTGTTTATAAGGCTCTGTGCAGGGCACTGGTTCAACAGTTTGTTATGCATTTAATTACAAATGCATTAAGTACAATGGAGACATCAGATGCTCTGAGATAACATCACTGGGGAGTCTAATCTAGGCCAGGTGAGGAGCATAGAGGTAGGCAGATTCTTTTTGAAAAGCAGACAATTATGACTGGAGCTCTGCAGGATGATGTATTAGTTTTCTAGGCTGCTCAAGTAAATACCATGAAGTGGGATAGCTTAAACAGTAGGAATTTACTAGCTTATAGTTTGAGGCTGAGGAAAGGTCCAAATCAAGGCATCATCAAGGCGTTGCTTTCTTCCCAAAGACTGACTGCTGGTGAGCCTTGGCTCCTCTGTCTTATGGCAAGGCACATGGCAACACCTGCTTGTCTCTCCCTTCCAGGTTTTGTTGCTTTCACCTTCTTTTTCTGTGGCTTTCACTCTCTGTATTCATCCCCTTTATAAAGGACTTTGTAATAGAATTAAGACCCATCCTAAATGAAGTAGGTCACACCTTAACTGAAATAACCTTATTAATAGTCCTACTTACAATGGGTTCACACCCACGGTTATGGAGTAACTTTAAGAACATGTTTTCTGGGGTAATACAGTTTCAAACCACCACAGATGAGTAAGAATTTTCTGGGTGAAAAGAGTGAGATGCTTATTCCAGGCTGGGGAAATAGATATGAAGTCTCCATTTCATGCTAAATTGCAACATCATACAGTATTTGCAATTATTCTCCTTCCCATATTCTTTCTGATCTCCTTTTAATTTTGTTTTGTTTTGTTTTGTTTAATTTTTGTTATTTTCTTCTTTTACATTTTAAGTGGCTTTTTGGTTTTATGATTCTATCATTTATGAATTGAATCATGTACAGATTATGAAAAGACAGTCTTCAGTGAATGGCAGGACTTTTCCTTGCTAGGATTATGATCAGAAGGTTACCGTCACTTTTTGGCATTTATGGAAACTGGGGAGCTTTGGCCTCTTCTGCAAACACCTTCAACCCGTTGGGCCAGGTCACAATGATTTAATCATATGGTGCTTTCTCTGGCAGAACATGAACCATCCCATTGAACTGGTGTGCTGTTTTTGGAGAATTTACATTGTTCTTAGCGAAACAAAAGTTTACTGAAAGTACAGCTATGAATAACTCTGGCCTGAAATCATTCCAAGGTCTTGTTGTAGTCAATTACAGTGCTTGCCTTCTGACTCAGCCCAACAAATACATGCTCATAAAATACTCCTTTCCATGCCTTTTATAGAACCTCTATCTCCTCACCTTTGCGTAGTCACAATATTTGGTGCTACAGTATTTGGTAATGGGATGTTCAAATTTGCATTAAAGAAATGCCTTTTCCCATTAATTTATCAAGATTATAACTTTCCTTGGTAAGTGTCGCTTGTAGGAAAAGTACCATGAGAGCAGCCCTGAAATGGGGAACTTTCCTGTCTGTGCACCAGAACTGACCAGACTACTTGTCTGTCTTCCTATGGGACAAAAGTTTAGGGCAGTTGAACACAGCAGTAGAACTCACCATGGCAAAGGCAGCCCAGGGACGGGTGGTTGCAATACCTCCCTATCCCAGAGCTTCTGTTCAGATGTGATATTTCATTGTCAGATATTAGTAATTTGGAGGCACCCTGTACTTTACATGTCAGTAAAGTCAATATCTAACAGTGGTGGCCAGTTTTAATATGTGTCGGTTATTTCAGTGAGTCATGATATACAGCCTCAGGGTAAAGAAAAAGTAACCCAGTTCTTGGGCAGCCATGGTAGCTCAGAAGGCAGAGTCCTTGCCTGCCATGCCGGAGACCCGGGTTCGACTCCAAGTGCCTGCTTATGCAAAAAAAAAGTAACCCAGGTCTTTATTTCTCTGGTTGAAAATTGCTTATATATCTAGTATATCTATGCCAGATGAGATGATCTGCATTACATATCTCTGCTTTGAATATTTAAAAATCATGTACCCTATATTGGTATGTTAAGTGTGAAGACATTTTCTTGGAACCTTCTTGTTTTCTGCAATAATTATTTGTCATATTTAAAACCATCGCCTTTAGAACTAGAGGTAAATATAATAGCAACCTTCTAATGAGGTTTATTAAGTGCCAGCCACTTTGCTAAGCACCTTACATGCACTTTTCAAATTTATCCCTTGCAGCAAACCTATGAGAGAGAGTTCTTTGAGGAAACTGAGGCCAGGCAAGCTAAGTAAACTGGACAGAGTCACACAGCTAGCAAGTGGCAGACTGGGATCCCAGTTCTGCACACTCCAAAGTTCAAGCCCTGAATGCCTAGCTGTTTAAGAGAAAAGGGCTTATAGAGGTTAACCTACCTATCTGTCAACTAATGGTTAGGTTGTGTTTTTGCCATGAGTGGATCCATGAACTTAGTTTCCCAGCTATGTCTATTTGATGTCTTCTTTTAGGATGCAGGAAGCCAACAAATAGGTTTCTTGCTTGGAAGCTGTGGAGTTACCGTAGCCTTGACTAGTGATGCTTGTCACAAAGGACTGCCCAAAAGCCCCACTGGAGAGATACCACAGTTTAAAGGTAAGTCAAACGCTCTTGAGAGCTAGCTTACTTCACCTGGCCTGTGTCAGAGTGCCCAGCTCGTATTGCATCAATTCCAAGACACATTTTTTTTTTCACCTTTTAACATCTCTGAAATCAAGACAGGTCTTAAAATCTATGGCATGACTTAATTCAACTGGCAGTGGTTTACGGTGCCCTTCTTGTTGATGATGTCTTAGATTTGATGAAATATGGACAAACACCAAGGATTCAGTCTAGCTGTCAGTGTTGTTTGAAAATGTGCTGTATAAATGGAGAGAAGTAAATTCTTTCTCAAGGCTTTAAAAAGGAAAATGTTTGCATATGTGTGTGTGTATATATGTTTTCTAGGTAATGCTTACTTAAAAGGAATTTGTCATTTATTTCCAAGGTTGGCCAAAGCTATTATGGTTTGTAACAGAGTCTAAACATCTCTCTAAACCTCCTCGAGACTGGTTCCCACACATTAAGGATGCAAATAATGACACTGCTTATATTGAGGTAAGTCCAGCGTGCTTGCTTCCATTGTACCACAATGGGTACTCTGGTAACTGAGTAAGATGCATTTGTGGTGCTTACAGAAACTCCATAATTGAGAAACTCAAAGCATCTTAAATAACCAAGGAAAATCTATAGCTGTGTACCTAGTACTTTATTGCCTCTTACTACCACTTTTCCATATATTTTTCTGTCTCATTTTAGTATAAAACATGTAAGGATGGAAGCGTACTAGGAGTGACTGTGACAAGAATTGCACTGCTAACGCACTGCCAAGCCCTCACACAAGCATGTGGCTACACAGAAGGTATGGACACAGTACCTTTTTCCTGTGGCAGTGCTAGGTTGCATTCCTGCAAGGTTGAGACTCTCTGTGACCCTGGTTCTGGGAAATGTCACTTTGGCTAGGGGTGCGTTAGTGGGAGACTGTTGTTTCTAGTTGTAACAGTGGAAGTATGAAATGTGTGCCTAGCTCCATTAAATGATAACTTGTTGGATTTTTTTAGTTAATACCGTGTGTGTTCAATCCTGACTGCCCATTAGAATCTCTTTGGCAGCTTAAAAAACAAAAAACACCCAGGATGCTTCAGCCCTATCCCACTGAATTAGAATCTGAGGGTAGGTTACCTGAACTGCCCAGGTGGTGAGCTATCATGGTAGAAAATAATTGGTTTTCACTGTTGTATTTTCTTTCTCCTGAATAGGATGGTAATGGGAGGCAGAGATATCAAGGGCCTAGGTATAATGGTGGTAGCATTGACTTGGGCACATAAAATGAAGGTTCAGACAGATCACTTCAGCTACCTTCTGGCTTGAAACTTCTGTGACCAAATTCTTATCTCAGAAACCTCCGTGGTGGTGTCATTCCACATTAGAATGGAACAGTTGTTTTTCTTTTTTCTACTCATCCTTATCCTCTTTCATTCTCCCACTGTGTGTCTGATAATCTCCCCTTTTAAAAAAATAATATATTTGTCTTAGGGAAATGTTCTACTAATGTTTGGTCCCTGGGCTAGTTTCCCAGATGTTTTCACACACAGAGATGCCAGCCCTTGCTTTTAATCATTGTCCGTATTTTAATCTTTGAAAAGCGAAGTAAGGGATATGATACTAAACCTTGGGTTTAGTAAGAATGAACAAGTAAGAATAGGAGAAGTGGCACTGATGAATGCCAGTAACAGCATCATTTCAGGATGTATATGGACAACTGAAGTAACCTTGATCGACAAATATGACTTCAAAAGAAAGTTTTATATGTGGTTATTGGTTCAATCTCTATCTCTCTTTCCATGTTCTGTGATAGTAATTGTTTTCAACCAATTCTTTTTTCTTTATTAGTAAAATTAAGTGTTTATAGAACAATCACGCATAAAATACAGGATTCCCATAAACTGCCCTATTAACACCTTGCATTGATGTGGAACATTTAACAATTATGAAAGCACATTTTTATAATTGTTCAGTTAACTGTATTCTATGGTTTAACTTAGGACTCACTGGATACTGTAGTTCCATGGATTTTTATTTTTTTATTTTTATTCTGTTACCATATGTACAATCTAACATTTCCCCTTTAATCACATTCAAAAATATATTTCAGCACTGTTAATTGCATTCACCCTGGATGCTACCTTCACCACCATCCATTACCAAAACATTTCCATCACTCCAAATAGGAACCCTGTACATTTTAAGCCTTAACTTCCCATTCCCTATTCCTCATCCATCCCCTGGTAGACTAAGTTTTCTAGAGCCTGACTCCATGAGTTTGTGTATTCTGATTATTTCAAATCAGTGAAAACATAGAATATTTGTCATGTAAGGTCTGAATTATTTCACTCAACATGATGTCTTCGAAATCCATTCTTGTTTTTCATATTTTTAGCTTGGAATGAATACACCCAATTGAATGCACCCTTTTTCTGGTTCTTCCCCTTTTTAGAATTTATTTTTTCCTTTTTCCCCTCCATAGTCCTTGAATACTCAATACTATTCCATCCCAGTCTTTATAAAGTCCCTTTGCCACCTTTATTATCCCAACACCACTTTTAAAGACTTCTAATTGTATGGTATAGACCAGTGCATTGCTGAAAACTGATTTTCCTTCTACAGATACAGGGCGTGTTATATTCAAGCTCTGTTTCTCTTACTTGGGAGACACACATGAGAGATATGTAAAAAATTTTTAAAATAAGTGAGGAGGGGGGATAAATATATTAAAAAGAAAGAAGAGAAAGTATTTTTCTTAAGTGATACAATAAAAAGAGCTTTGGCTTCTTACATGGCAGAATATTCATATAGAAACAATTTTGAGAAGACTAACTGGCATTTTTTAAATAGGTCTAATTGGAAGCTGCAGAGTTTCTACAAAGATAGAGTGAAGTGATATTTTCTAAGATCCATTATAATCCTCTGATATTATGCTGGATTTTCTTTGCCCTTTGGTCTGTTTTGACCCTTATTAAGAAAAATCTTTTCAACATTTTTATTACATAGCTGAAACAATTGTGAATGTATTGGATTTCAAGAAAGACGTTGGCCTCTGGCACGGAATTCTGACAGTAAGTATAACTTCGTTCTTAACTGCTCCTTACCCCAACTTGTATACATACTTATATATGAATGTGTTCAGTATTATCAGAATGATTTGTATACAAATCAGTTTGGATAATCCCCTCTCTGCCAGATTTTAAAGAACAAAATAACCATTGTTTAAGTGTCTCATGTTAGCTAATGTTCTTTACAGTAGCGCAGTAAACCTAGTAAACTTCCTTTTCAACAGCTGCTTGCTTGAGTCATTGAGGTCAGATGTTGACGATGCAGTTGCTGAGAGCAGTCGTTTTTTTAGGTTCAGGTATAATTCAGTTTCTTTCCCCACTTTTGGCAGAATGATTTTATAGTAATGTTATCTCCTTCTTGTTTGTGTTTGGCTCGCTTTCCCTTACATTTGATTGAGCCAGGATATGTGCTTATTGTTTTTTTTTCTTTCTATGAGTCAGTGTTTATGATTGTTTAGGGAATCTGCTACTCCCTTATACTATAGAGAAAAAAATAACGCATACCTTCTTGAAGATGAAAATTCAGAATACATTGAAGAGAAATGTAAGATTCATTGTTACTACCCCTTGATAAGTGATGATAACTCAATGTTGTAGGTACTTTTAATAGAGAAATAACTATTATTTATTTAAGGTATGTTTAGTGTTCAAAAAACAAAAGTAGTGTAACTGCTGAGAATATCCCTCTGTCTGTGTCATGTGTGATAACTTTCTCTTGCCCATTTTTCTTTTTAATAGTTTCTCATGCCTAAGCATATCTTTTCGAAAGTAGAAAATTCTAGTAATTTTTACATGAGTGATGGGGACATAAATACAGAAAATGGCATTTGTTGGTTCCTGATAAGCCAGAATTTATATGAATAAGAGCATGTAAGCATAGAATATGCCACATGTTTGAAATTCCGAAACCAGCACTGGCTTGCTTCTTTCTTCATTTCTTTCATCTGGATATTATTAAACAATGAAATATAGAAGTACAGTTACAAATGTTCAGTCCTGAGTGGTGTGGGTGGGTATAGTGGAAAGCATGCAGATTTGGGGATTAGAGAAACTAGGCTTCGATCCCAGCCCTTCCCTTTATAGCTATATGACATTAGGCAAGTCATGTAGCACTATGCTCGGGAAACGTTTGTTGATTGATGAATTAATGAATCAAAATACCTTCATATCTCTGAACCTCAACTTTCCTATCAGTGAAATGGGAATAAGACCTATCTGGCATGGCTGGTCTGAGGCTCATGTGGTCTAACATTTAATAGGCACCTCATACATCTTCGTGCTTGGTAATTGTGCTTCAGTAATCGTGTCTTTAATAGTGGAAAGCTTCTGTTTGTTATTACTATTAGAGTCACTGTCATTGGGAGAAATGCATCAAGTTTATGGCTATACAGTTATTCATGACACAGCACAGTGATAGCCTCATCACTTATCCATGACAATCTCTCTTTCAAGATCTGTTTAATTATCATCACCTCTTCTGTTTACGAAGCTCCTTTGTTACTATTGTCTCAAGGAGCTACATAAGCTTTCTTAATGTTTTCTTACTGTTACTCTGAACTATGGCCTGCAGTAATTGACAGTTAGGGTTTCTTTTTTGCTGTTACCTTTGAGAGCAAGCAAAGTCTTTGGCTAGAATGCACGTACAGTCTTGTATGGCATCAGTGTGAAAGAGGCTCTTACCCTCCCCTAGCTTGGAATGGAGAGAACATCATAGGTGAACAGGGGCTTATGCTGGGGAAGCCAGGTACGTTCAGGTCTGCTGGCAGACCTTACTCCTAGTAGGGGAAGCATACATTTTCTTTTCATTTTAATTTAGAGCTTCTTCAATTGAATCAGTGGCTCTCCAGAGTTGTCTTGTGTCTTCTCCTTCTACCTCCATCCCCAGTACTCTTAATTCTGTTCACATACGAGAATACGAACATATTACAAAACCAGCTAGAAATGATTTTGTGTAATATTAACCATTTGTTGTCCATAGAGCTTACTTGCTCTGTTAATGTAACATGTATTACATGATTCCCAATTAAGTCCTAACTGCAGCAGGTGGGTAGTAACCATTAAAAAAAAAAGTTTTATTTGGTCATCCATTAAAAGAAAGGAATGCTTTAGGAATCTTGATCTATGTTAGCAAAGCTGGATGGGAAGACTGAGCGGATTCAGACAAATTTCCCCCTACTCCTTGACATCTCAGTGTAACATTTGATTAAAGCATGTTCTGAAATAAAAATTTAGTATAAGGCACCAAAAGGAGTCAAGCTCTAGGAATGTGAAAGGCAGTTGAAAAAATGATCATTCAACTAAAGATTTTATAAAAGAAGGATTAAAATTCTTCAATTCATTGAGACAGTTTAGGAGAGGAGGAGTCAGAGAGGACTAGACAGCCTTCTAGAAGTCACCTTTATGTTAACATTTTGTTAAAGGATTATACTAAGATACACCTTTTTTTTTACTGATATGTATTTATTTGTTTATTTATTATGTGTTTCTTATATGTATTTTTTATTTTTTTCAATGCAGTTTTATGGAGATATCTTCACATACCCTATGTTCAAAGTGTACAGTCATCATATAGGTTATAAAGGGAAAGCTTACTGTAATATATATTATATATATATTATATATAACCTTATTCAAATCACAATTTAGAACATTTTCATTATTCCAAAAAATATATAAGAATAAAAATAAAAATGAAAAAAAAACACCTAAAACATCCTATACCCCATCCCACCCCGTTATTTATTTATTTTTCACCCTTAGACTAAGATACACCTTTTAATAGTGTTCAACCTCACACCTATCAGCTGTGCATTCATCCCAGGACCTCAGTGGTTTAATAAAACCCCCATCATACTTCTTACCTAAAGTAGCTAGATCGGCTTTCATGTGTCCATTTTCTTCTGCCAGTTGAGCCGTGGTTGAGATATATTTATCCCACTATGGCAGGGAAACCTTTGTCTTTCCTGTTAATATTTTGAAGTAGTGTGTTTACATCCGTGTGTGTGTGTATTTTATTCTGATTCCAGAGTGTCATGAACATGATGCATGTGATCAGTGTCCCCTACTCTTTAATGAAGGTGAATCCGCTCTCCTGGATACAGAAGGTCTGCCAGTACAAAGGTAAGAGGCGCTCAGACTCCACGGCTGGTCCAGAGGGTTTCCTGAGGCTTTGGGGGTGACACTCGCCACTGTGTGCAATGAATACGATGTAAGGTTATTTATCCTTCCCCTGCTAATCATGTTAGCTCCTCTTTTTTGATATCTGACAATAGCAAATGTTAACTTACTACTTTTTCACTTTTCTTTTTAGCAAAAGTGGCTTGTGTAAAATCAAGGGATATGCACTGGGCCTTAGTAGCACACAGAGATCAAAGAGATATCAATCTCTCGTCTCTCCGAATGTTAATAGTGGCTGATGGCGCAAATCCCTGTAAGTGTTGTTTACATTGTTAACTTAGAAGACAGGCAGGCAGTAGTGGTCCTCATTTTCCAAGTTACGTGTCATTGTGCTTTGCATTTTCTTTTTTTATTCTTTACCTTAGTTAAGAAATTAAGTCTTAAAAGAATGATCAGACAGTATTATTCATGATAGCACAATGGGTAAGAACATAGAGTTTGGAGACACAGCCCTGGTCCTTCCACTTTCTAATTCTAGAGAGAAAGTTATTTACTCTTTAATCCTCTGTTTACTCCTCTGTAAAATGGGATCTACATCATAGTGTTTTATGAGGATTATATGAAGTAATCCCTGTGTATAGTGCCTTGGTACAAAATAAGTGCCCAAGAAATATAAACTTACTTCATACTCTATAATAGTTTTGTTGATTAGAAAATTAGTCATTTTAAATGGAATTTTGTTATACATCCCATGGCAGCAAAATACCCAGATAAAGTAGACTATCAGTTCAACAGAATACTACTAATGTATCTTTAGAAATAATTCAGTAAATGGAAGCAAAAACCTAGCTAGCTTAAAGCTGAAGCAAAGTGTTTTAAATTGAATGAAGAATGTTTATTTCTGACCACATTTGAAAATTGTGTAACACATACAATGTAAATCAAAGCAACATTTCCTTTCTTAAAGCCTGTCCACAAAAGTGGACTTTCAGACAAATAAATTTGTGCTAGTTTTATAGTTATTCTTCCATTTGTAAAATAACTCCATAAATTATATGTATTTTTTTGCATGGGCAGGCACTGGGAATCGAACCCAGGTCTCTGGCATGGCAGGCGAGAACTCTCTGCCTGCTGAGCCACTGTGGCCCGCCCCATAAGTTATATTTTAAAACAAAACTGTTTTTACCTATAACTCTTAGAACAATATGCTTTGCATAAAGCACGGTAAACCTGTATTTAGAAATAGTTTGGCTGATATTAATTACACTTGGATCTTGTTTTTCAAGTTAACATAGAGGAAACTTTTCTTCATATAGTTAAGTTCAGATTTACTTATCTCTTAGAATGTGCCTATTGGAAGGTAGAATAAGTTTCAAAAATTATTAGAGTTTAAGTCATCATGCAACTATGTGATGATATTGTGAATTACTGATTATATATGTAGAACAGAACAATCAAAAGTTAAGAATGTTTGCATTTGTTTGGTGTTTATTGGTATTTTTAAAAAAAATTTTAAATTAATAAAAAATGCACTCACATAAAAAAGTTCATCAATTAGTAAAAATGTTTTAATTATAGAAGGTACTTTTTTTAATCCTTGAGTAATACATAGGAATTATATAATCTTTCCTTGTAACAGCAATGATAAATTGTATTAAATGAAGTATTTTTATGTTGCCTAACTCGATTTGTACTTAAATCTTATGTTTAAAAATATTTTATATCATGGAATATGTTTTAATAAATCACATTGCTTCAGCTGACTGAAGCTGTCTTTGATTTTTTCACTCTAGGGTCTATTTCTTCTTGTGATGCATTTCTCAATGTCTTCCAAAGTAAAGGCCTTCGACAGGAGGTTATTTGTCCTTGTGCCAGCTCACCAGAGGCTCTCACTGTAGCTATCCGAAGGTACTGGGTTGCATTAATTAAAATAGACAGCCTAGAGAACAGTCATAATTAAATAGCAAATGGGGACCTGGAAAACATACCACAATTATTGTTTAGTGTGAGGATTAAAAACATGATCCCACATTTTCTTCTGTATATTGGTATATATTATATATAGTATAGTAATAAATGTGTGTCTAATGCAATCTATTAACTGATCTAGATTCATTAGAAGAATACTTTTCAATCGCTACAGTTACATTCTCATTCTCAAGTAAGTGAAATCTCTCTAGAGTTACATGTATCTTATCCTTTTACTAGGTACTCAAATTTTCTTTGCTTGTATCAATCACAAGTTTAGTAAGGGAATGGAATAAACATTGAATGAAGTGATGAAATTTTTGTAGCAAAGCATTTGCCCTTTGACATGCGTTTTTATGTTGTCTTCATTTTCTCCCCTCTGGTAGAGTGCATATCCTGTACTTTTAGAAATGCTGGTTTTCTGAGCTTTTGAGCAGCTTGATAGCAAATCAAAGGGATCCCTGGTCTGTGATAAGCAGATTTCCCCACAGCGTGGGCATTAGGTTTCCTAGGGTGCTTTTGCTAAGCCTAAGCATTATTCACAGTGTCCTTGTTTATAAGTCACTCCAGCATCACAGCCTGCTTCAGAGCAGTCAAGTGCTAGGGGACGAAGTGGTTACGGAGATGTAAAATATTATTCTATCTGGGGTGAGAAGATGGGCAGTGTGCGACACAGTCAGTTGTCTCAACAGTAGGTGCCAGCGAGTCCTGCTTGATCATCATCATCCTCATTATTTAGAGCCAGCTGTCAGTTATTCATTCAGCTCTCAATTATCCACCACAGTGTAGGAAAGTAGTAACAGGATGTGTTACAGGACTTATTTTTAAATAGCCTTGAATTCCATCTCTAATTAGGTTTTATTTTGCATAACATAAGTAATACCCTGTGGTAAAAATGGATGATATAGAAAATTCACTGTACAAGGTGGATGAGTACTGCTCTAAATTATTGAAAGACTTTGCTTTCCAAAAATATTCATTGGAAGAGTATCTTTAGATAAGAAACCTTCTGATGCTTTTAGGTGTTAAAGGAAGATTAACTGGCCTGCTTGACTAAGAGGCTAAGAAATTGAAAATCTTAAAAGTAAATTATCAGAAGCAACTTTCACTTTGATTGGACCAGATATTAAAAATCTGTAACATGATTTAAATTGATGAGGAAATATGGTATCATTTACCAGAATCCAATCTTTAGTCTTTAAAAGGATACTACTGTTATCCTAAAAGCAGAAGGTGTACTATGAATAATCTTTTGACATTTGTTTGATCTTGGAGTTCAAAACAGATAAAGGGTTATAGTATTAGATTTACTATATCATGTCATGATCATGTTTTTCAGGGATCGATATTAAAATATGTGTCTAATTTGCACAACTGGTAGTAGATACCACGATGATTGAGCTTCAGGAAGCTCGGTGGGTGCCAAAAGCATCAGAAGCCTCAGTTGAGCCCAGCCTCGCTCATGGTTAGTCATTCAATCTGCCATGGCCCTGGACCAGTCATTTCATTCCTCAAGGCCTCAGTTTCTTCTCCCAAAGTCTAAGGGGATTGGACTCAGTAATTTCTCAATTTCCTATAAAGTTCCACTTTAAAATTTTAAAATTCCACAGTTCTACCAAGTAACACTAGGATTATACAGTTGCCATAGACAGTTTACAAAATGAATTATTCATATATGTAGAAAATTCAGAGTTGTTGTTATAATTAAATGATTTATTTATCTGCTCTTCCTAAAAATGTGCTTATATGCCATGAAGGGAAATGGCATGGATGTGCCAGAGTTGATCGACAGAGAGAGGAGTAAGAAAAGGAGAACATTCTCTCTCCAAGATTAAAAATATAGGACCCATAATAGGCAAATTAAGACACGGCTATTTACTGAGTATGTTGTGAGTGTTCTGCCAGAAAAACATGATCCTGGCTCGTGTGTCCTGTATGTTTGGTGGAACTCAGCACAAAAACCAATACACAGTCAAACAAATACATATAATCAACATAGAGGAGTATCTGGGTGCAGATTGGTGGCTGCCAGAGACTGGGGAGGGGAATGAGGAGAAACGGCCTATTGGATATGGGATTTTATTTCAGAGTGATATTTATTTTGGAGTGTTTTAAAACTAGATAGAGGTGGTGGTTGCATAACTATGTGAATGTACTAAAAGCAATTGAATTGTTTGCTTTAAAATGATTAATTTTATGTTATGTGCATTTTGGCTCACTAGCTTTTTTTTTTTTTAAAGAGTCTCTGCTCTATGAGACTATATGGCTTGAATCCATAGAGTCACAAATTGACTTGAAATGCAGTTTCCAAATTTTGCCAAATGCACGACACTCTTTTAAGTAATAAGCAATGTGTATTAAATAAGATTCCAGGTCCCAAACTTTATAGGAATTTAAAATAATAGATTTTGATCTAAACCCTCTCTTACAGGTATAATTTCATTTATTTTAGATGTTTATCAGAGAAAATGAATTGACTAAAGATAAAATAGCTGAATCTGTCCCCTCTTCTTGGTTTTTAATTAAGTTGGCTTTTGTTGCTGCACCCTTAATTGCATATTTGCTTATTCCATTACTTCTCTCATAATCTGAGCATGACTCTGTAGTCCTATAACACTATAGACCTCTCATTTGTTGTTTCCTACATAATCAGTAGAGAATCTCAGAACTAGAATAAGTACATTGGATAAAACTAAACAACAGTCCTTGTTGAATCACTCTGGTTGATTTTTTTACTCTAGCTGTTGATGGTAGAGTTAGCAGTGGAGCTGTGGATGTTAGTAGCAGGTTTTTTATCATGAGTCTTGGATGTTGTGAAAGTTGTCACAATAAAAGACTTCAGGATTTCCTCAGTCACAAAGTAAACCATTTTTCTCATTCCCAGGTGTAGTACTAACCAAACAGAAAATGAAATTCATGATGTTATCACCTTAGCTGTCTGTTTGCCAAATGACCTTTTTGGCAAAATCTCATGCAGTGTGTATGAATTCAGTTTAAATTTTTTGAAATCCAGGTATCATTAGTGACAGTGGGGTAGAGAAAGGTTTATGATTGGGAGAAGGAAAGTGTTGTTCTGAACTGGTTTTACCACTTAGAAGAAATGTGGCCTTGAGCAAGTGACTAAACCTTTCCGGGCCTCATTTCTTTCATTAGTAAAATAAATAGGATGCGCTAGCTGATCATTGATATTCTTACTCTCTCTAAAATCCTGTGAATTTATGGTTTTGGTTCAAATAACATTAAAAAAAATAATAAACATTTCATAACCCCCTGGAATTATATTTATTCACCTTGTTTGCACTTAAACACTGGCCCTACATGTATTTGACAGCTATATCAACAAGACCAACCAGGACTTTCCTTGGACTCTCACTGATAGCCATCTGTGCTGGTTTGAAACTTTATGTACCCCAGAAAAGCCATGTATTCTTCATCCTAATCTGATCTTGTGGGGACAGACCTTTGTTTGGGTGCAACCTTTTGATTAGATTATTTCTGCGGAGGTGTGACCCCACCCATCCAAGGTGGATCTTAATTAGCTTACTGGAGTCCTTTAAAAGGAGAATGTTTTAGAGAAAGTTCAAACAGATGCTTGGAGATGCTGAGAAAGCTGATACAGAGAGTTCACATGCTTGGAGACAGAGCTCAAAGAGGAGGCCACTGAAATCAGGAACTGAAAGCAGTGAAACACAGGAGCAAAGGGCCAGCAGATGCCACCATGTGCTTTCCCATGAAATGATAGGCCTTTGTAGAGTGAAGTTATACTCTTGTCGATGCCTTAATTTGGACATTTTCTTGGCCTTAGAACTATACATTTGTTATCTAATCAATCCCCTTTGTAAAATCCATTTCTGGTATATGGTATTCCAGCAGCTTTTGCAAACGGAAACACTAAAAGGCTCTCGTGCTAGTATGCTAAGCAGCAGTCACCTGATATGCAGCCGTTCCTCAAGACCATCCCCACAGTGAGCTACAGCAGCAGAAGCAGTTTAGATTTAAAATACCCACGGAGAAGGGAGAAATCATGTGAACACTTCATAAAAATATAAGACTAGAAAAACATTGTAACAGGTGTAACTTCTTGCCAGGAAACCATTTATCATCATGCATTTACTGAGAACCTACCGGGTGCACAGACCCATATTCTCTGGAAATAATGTAAAAAATGAGACAAGATCCTTGTATTGAGTGAGCATATGTGAGACAATTATGAAATAATGAGTCTAGCTTTCTTGTCTGGGTTTTAGAATACAATTGTTTTACTTGATTGTCTCAACTGATAGGAAATAATGACTTCTTTAAAAAAAAATCAATCTGTACCTGAAAACTGAGACTAAATTGCTGCCATCAACAATCCAATTGATACAATCTCTGTGAATGATTTGACTTTGCATTTTTGTCCAAGTTCCTTGGAATTTTGTTCAATGACTACAAAATGAGGTCAGCAAAATGTTAGATTTTGAACTTTTTTCAGCATAGGCAAGACTCCGTGTATTCTCCTTTTGGGATTCTTGTATCTTGCCTCCCAGTAGAGAAGGAGTGGCTCACATTTGCTGTCACCCACTGATATATATAGCTGCTTTTCATCACTGCCTTCAGCAAGGGAGAAAAGTTATGGAAGCATTCCTCTTTTCCACTGCCTTTAGCCCTGTCACAACATCCTGTGACCATAACAAATGACAAAGCAGCCTCTTTTTGGCAGGTTTAATCCTGGTGCCCTTCCCTTGAGGTCTGCTCATATGCCCAGAGTTCTTTCACATTTTGCCCAGAGGTGTAGGAGGCTTTTAGTTGAATGTGATTGCAGTGACTGGCCCTGCTCTTCCAAACAAGCACCCTGTACCCTGGGACCTTTACAGTATTTCCATAACCAAACTCAAAACAGAAAAGCAAAGGAGGGCACATTTTATAGGCCTCATCCTGTTTACAAGAACATTTGACTAAAAAAATATAGCTGGAAACAATAGAATATTAAAGAATTCCTGCCCCCTTTTCTTCTGGTGCTCTTTATTCATTCTTACTTAACATCCTTCACCGTACACATACATTCATTTCACTTTTACCTCAATAAAGGAGCTACAGATATACTTTGTCCTTTGCTATGCGTTTGTCATTAAAGAATGTTCTAAAAGCTCTCTTTTTCTTTTGTTTAAAACTTTTCTATCTTCTTACCTGTCTCTGATTTCATATTGTCTATCCATTCATTCAGCAAATGTTTATAGAATGCCTGTGGCCAGGCACAGTTCTTGGGACATAGAGCGCGAAGACCATATAAACAATCTCTTAGATCAATGAAAAGATAGGTTTAGTTAGCAATGATATTTTCCCTATTGCTTTTACTGGGCAAAAGAAAAAGAATGAGTATATTGCCTTCAGTCAGTGGTTAGCAAAATACCGGTTTCTTTGTAAATAAAGTTGCATTGGTGCACAGCCAAGTCCATTGCTTACATACTGTCCATGTGGCTGTATTTGCACTTCAATAGCTGAGTTGAGTAGTTGCAGCAGAAGCCAATAAGCCTGCAAAGGCTGACAAATTTGCTCTCTGGCCTTTTATATTTGCTGTCTACCCATGTCATAAGCAATAAGCGAACTTAACTTTAAACACCCAACTTTATAATCCTAGTTTGGGCTTCTGAAAATAGTGGGAAAAAATAATTTCTTTCCTCCTCTTATACACCATTGGTTGATAGGCAGGTGATTTTATGATAGTTAAACTTATTCGTCAAAAAATAATATACACTCAAAGGTGTGTTAGTAACCTGAGGAAATTCTCCTCTTTTGATTTTTAAAACCTATAGTCTATAACCTTTGCTCTGTATTTTGGTTTTCAGTCCTCGCTAAAATAGTCTTTGTTTGGTGATGCAGCTTTTTGATCAAGACACTCTTTCCTCACAGAGAATCTAAAGCTTGACTTGTCATATTCTGAGTCTTTCTCTGCAATAGTCTAGCCCCATGACTTTTAAATAATCTTTCAAAAATCAAAAGGCATGCATGTTAACCATTTATACAATTCTAGAATATATGAGTGGGATACAGAAACAACTAAGATTATTTTAACCTGTTTTGCCACAGGAACCATTATATTCACAGCTCAAGTAGTCCTGCTTGTAAGCTTGTGTCTGAAGCCAAGTGTCACAGACTTCAGTTAACTTGATTTGCCTCTGGTAATAGTGAAAACATTCCTGTGTGGCCTGCCTACTAAGAAGGAGAGAATGGTAAGCCTCCTCAGTGTCCTGAGGCTGCCGCTTTGTTACGTTCATCCTTTCCTTTGGTCCCCTTTTCTTGCTGGAACCTGTAAGGTTAAAATGTTGCTGCTTATTTTACCTTAAAGTGTCCAGGTTGCCTAGTTTAGGATGAAGAATGGAGAAACTGCCAGCATGTTCTAGTGCACACCTTGCATTATTTTATTATGATTTAAAAGAGACAATATGGTCTAATAAGTTCTAAGAACTTTCAAGGACTGTCTTTTGGCCGTGTGTGTCTCAAGGGGAAACCTCCTGATGATCATGTACCTCCTTCCATTTTCTTCCTGCTTAAATAGAAGGAGCCTTAAAAATATACAAGGAAAAACCAATTTTAATTCTAAGCCGTGTTTGTTTTATTCCTCATCGACTTCTTGGTTTTAGCCAAATGGTGATAACTTTTGGAAAATATCCTTGTAAAATACTTGAAAGCACAGGTTTTTTTTTTTTAATATTCTTTGTTTTATGCACCTAAAACACTCATAAGTACCACAAATGATACTCTTTTTACCTACCTTTTTGGATTTTAAAATCAATAAATGCCTGTAACCAAAATTGAAACAGGGAGGTACCTTTGAAGTTTAGACTAAAATTCTCTCAAAGACAACTAAAATGAAGAAGATTGTAGGTATTGTTAGAAGTTGTATTAAGGTTTTTAAAACCAGCAGATTATTTCTTGACAGTGCCTCAAGTGTTTTTGGCTGAATGGTTTTATCTGCAGAAGTCCTGTGTTTCTCTAGAAACACCATCCCTTCCATCAGTGCCCTTCTGCTTGGAGTGGTTTCAGTGAAAAGAGTGTTTTTGTTATAGCTGGAATAAAATATGAAGAAAGAAATCACTTGGCAACTGTACCTAAAACATCCAGTGAATCTCCTCAGAGAGATGAAAACTTTGCACAGTGCTATTAATACTTCACTGTGCTACTTTAGAATTCGTTTTGTTTGTTTGTTTGTATGAGTTGAAATCATAACCTTCATCCCTTCACTTTTCTTTCAGAAAAGAATTTGTATTTGATCTTATGCATAGTATTCAGGTTTGATTGCAAGTATTTGCCAATTTTTTGTTGTGTTATTAATTATCTTGGGTTTATCCAGTACTTCAAACAGTGCTTTTAAATAAATCTCTTTTTGATTTTCATAACCGCCTTGTCCAACAGGAAAGGCAGGTTTTTAGACTTAGTTGACTTAGTTCTTGCAAATCGGATCAAGTCACTAGTCTGGCCACAGCCCTTTAGCCCCTTTCCCTCAGGGTAAAAGGCAGTGTGTGTGTACGGACTTCCATAGCCCTCCACAGTCGGCCCCGTTCACCCTCTGCTCACTCTACTGCTCCTTTCTCCTTCTACACTCAGCTCCAGCGACAGTTATCACTTTGCTTCCTCCATGTGCCGAGCATGTTCCCACCTTAAAGCCTTAGTACTATTCTTCCCTCTGTCTGGAATACTCTCCATCCATACAGCAGCATGTCTGACTCCTGCTTCCTTTTGTTTTGCTTAAACTGCATCTTGCAATAGTGCCTACTCTGCCTACTTCATTTAAAATTGCAACATGTTCCTCCTCAAACTTGGATAACTCATTACTCTGCTTTAAGAGTGGTTTCAGTGAAAAGAGTATTTTTGTTATAGTTGGAATAAAATATGAAGAAAGAAATCACTTGGCAAATGTACCTAAAACATCCAGTGAATCTCCTCAGAGAGATGAAAACTTTATACTGGCCTACACATGTGCCAGTATATGCATAACAAGAAAATGCATAGCATTTTTATGCATAGCATTTATCAGCTTCTCATGTGTCATATGATTTACTGGTTTATTATATTTATTATTTATTATCTGTCACCTCCACCAGAATTTGAATATCCTGGGCAGGCATCTTTGCCTGTCAACTGGCTAGAATAGATAGGTGGTGCACTGATAAATTTTTTTTTTTTTTTTGAGTAAATGAATGAAAGAAAAATTCAGAAGTATATAAGGTAACTAATAAAATTCTTTTCCCCTCACATTTAGATAACCCTACAGAATTTGCCAGAAGTAAATGTTAATAAGTCAGACCCTTTCTCTGCATTTGTGTACATGTTACGAAAATGCACATGTGTAGGCCAGTATACGGTTTACATTTTACAAACGTAGGGTCATGTGTGGTTCTGTTTGTTAGAATTTCACTTGAAGATCTAGGTGTTACTAACAGTATAAGGTATGACATCGTAAACTGGCCTACTAAGAAAAAGAAACACCAGCAGAAAGACAGTGTGCCATTGTCATCCTGTTGATAGTGGGTGTGAAGGTTGGTCCAGAGAAAGACTGTGACTCTCGAGCAAAGCAAAGAAGTTAAGGCCTTGGGCAGAAGCCTAAGACTGTGTTCATAATGATGGTCTTTATGGTTAAAAAAAAAGTTCAGAGACTCTAAAACAAGCTAATTCCATCCCTTTGGAAGCAAACTCTGCACTGTAGTGTATGTGAAGGAAACGTGCTTTCAGTGGGGCTTCCCAAAAGCAGTGTACGGTTTTTAAATTGTTACGTGTACTGCTTTAGAGGTTGAGAATTTGACTATAACATAGATGTAACTATAGTAGGCCACATTGGCCATCATTTCACCTCACTTTATACAGATGGGATATGCACATTAAAAATTACTTACAGGGAGGGGAGCCAAGATGGCGGCTTAGCAATGTGCGCGTTTTAGTTTGTCCTCCAGAACAACTACTAGATAACCAGAAACAATACAGAACAGCTCCCGGAACCACGATAGTGACCGAACACACAGCGCGCCCAGGACTGGAGCAGCTAGATCGACGGAAAATCTTCAGATCTGTGAGTTCCCCAAAGCCACGGCGGCCGGCGCCCCTCCCCCATAGGTGGCTTCGCGGAGAGAAAGGAAACAGTAGCGGGGACTGAGTCCAACCAAGCGCCAATTGTGGCATTAATAAACAAATTCTGATTACTAAAAATAGGCCCCCAGCTCACGCGAAACTGGGCAAGTCAGAAGTCGCTTATTGGGCTAACTGAAAAAGAGGAAAGGGGACAAAAACGGGGGTTTTCGTGGCGGTTTCCACGGAGACTTGGCAGCCTCTGGATTCAGCGGCGGGACTTCTCGGGCTGCAACTGCCCCACGCATAGGCGGAAACAGACTGCTTTCAGGGCTGTCTCCCACCTGTACCTTCCCCAGGGGAGGGGTGAAGCCCAACTGAGGTGGATTCCCTCTCTCAAGGAACTCAGACCCCAGGGCTTGGCAAATTGAAGCCATTAAAACCAGCCTACAACCTCTCCTCTGTCTCGACCACGCCCCCAGCAGGGAGAGCCTTCCAAAGTTAAAGGAGAAACGACATCTTTTGCTGGTGGGACCCGCAGGCAGACAAGCACCACCTACTGGGCAGGATAAGAAAAACAGAGCCCAGAGACTTCACAGGAAAGTCTTTCAACCTGCCAGGTCTCACCCTCAGGGAAAACTGACGCAGGTGACTCCTTCCCCCTGGTAGGAGGCCAGCTTAGTCCGGGAAAATCTGGCTGGTGCCAGTAATACCTATGTAGACCCTCCTAAGGGTGGGGAGGGAAAAGGCA
>PVIY010005891.1:0-91197 GCA_004026745.1 Myrmecophaga tridactyla
TCACATAAATGTGCAGTTATATTTCTGAACCTTTTTTCTGTTTCATTGATACATTTGCCTTCATCAACATAAAATATTTTTTGTTATTTTGTAGCCTGTTTTAAATTAGTATAACAAAGAGTCCTTATTTTTCCCCTTTAAAATATTTTGGTTCAGCTTGTGTGTGTTTTTTTTGTCCTCTTAAATAGAATCAATTTGTTAGGTTTTGTGCAAAAAGTCTTGTGATAGTCAATGAATTTTCATGGAGAGCTAGTCTTTATTGCATATGATCACAAGATATTCTATATTTCCATTTACTTTATTCCTTTCTAAGTTCCTTTATTTTTTTATATATTTATTTTTGCATATAGCCTCTTTTTATTGACTACTTTAAGTAGAACAAACTAAATACATATCTGACAGTTTTGGTTCATTTATACAGTGCATTAAATAAGTTATACACAGAGTTAAGTAACAAAAGTTCTAACAGAGTAAAATGACAAAGCACAGAAAAACTAGACTGTAACACATCCTGTGGGTGGTTTCACATTCATCATTCCCCTTTAAAAACCACACTTTGAGGCTTAGTTTCCTGTTCATTTACATTACTGGCTTTCTTTTATGGATGGACTCTTTGTAGCCTCATCAGGAATGTGGAAAGCTGAGAAAGTGGACAGAAGCCTCTCAGCCAAACAGCCCTTTCAACAAATCACCTCATGTTTATTGCTGCTGCTTTCTGATGACTCAAAGGCAGGGACAGGGTGTCCCTGACAGATGCCAGCCACACCTGCCCTATTTGTATAAGCACCAACAAGGTGTACACTGGGCTGTTGTAGGCCTGACCAGATGGGTTCTGCAGGGGGAGCTCCATTTCTGGGGCTGTGGAGGGAGAGGGGGAGATAAAAGGCCCACCCCTCAGGCCTCCCAACCTTCTGGCTCATGATGAGAAATATCACCTGCATTATCATCTTTGGAAATGAGCGTATTTTGAATACAATCAGAAATGCACTAAATCTCTCCAGAAGAGGGTACAAGTTCTATGGTAACAATCACTCTTAAATTTGATATCCTATAACTTAAATGCTATAACATGAACTCTTATGTGATGTGATGTGAAAGCAAGACATTTGCTTTATGTACAAATGCAGACATACTCATGATACAACAAGGAGGAAATATTCATACCACCACAGTCCTCATTTCTGTGATTTTCACATGGTTGTAGTTTGAAATTTATCATTACCTTCTTCTCCTACCCATTCCATATTACCTTTACCCTCAGCAAGCACTTCAGCTGGCTATGATTCTTTGCCTGATGGGTTGATCCAAACCTTCATTCCTCATGTTTCTGGGCCATTGGTAGACCTGCCTAAGTTAGGTTGTTGCACTTTTCCATTGACTTTAATCACAGGACATGGTAGTACTAAGAAACACCCTAGGGGATCTCCTGTATTCCAAGAAAACTCTTGTTTACCTCTGCTGTAGTTGCAGTCCTATTTCCCCTTGATAATCAGGATCAGTCACCCCAGTCAGTATAGTAATCCCCTTCCTTGCCTGTTGATTCAGAGGCATGAGAAGCCCCAAATGGACAAGTGGCAGTCTTAACTTCCAGTTCAATGCAATCATTGTTGTGTCTTCTGGTAGGGGCACTCCTCCTTTTGGAACTAAGATCTGTAGACCAGCAGAGCTTAAGGTTTCAGGGACAGAAGGCAGAAATTTTTCTAGTGGATCACTAGGGGTGATAGTGAATGGCACAACTCCCATTTCCCCTTCTTGATTCCTGGTCTTGTAAAACTTGGCTATGGGAGAAACAGCAACCTAGAGTGGATTCTGAATCAGAGCATACACAACCTTCTGGAGAACATTGCCTGAGCACTGCAATTTAGTGCCACCTAATTGACACTATAATTGGGTCTTCAAGAGTCCATTCCACCATTCCATCAACTGAGTTGCAACTGGATGTTGGGGAACATGTTGAGAACAGAGAATTCCATGAGCATGTGCCCATTCCTACACTTCATTTGCTGTGAAGTAGGTTCCTTGATCAGAAGCAATGCTGAGTACTATGACAGTGGATAAGGCATTCTGAAAGTCCATGGATGGTAGTTTTGGTGGAAGCATTGCATGCATACTCAATATCTGGAGTATGTGTCTATTCCAGTTAGAACAGATTGCTGCCTCTTCCATGATGGAAGTGGTCCAGTGTCATCAACCTGCAACCATGTAGCAGGTTGATCACCTCAGAGAATGGTGCCATAACAGGGATTGAGTGTGGGTCTCTGCTGCTGGCAGATTGGGCTTTCAGCAGTAGCCTGGTCAACCTTGGTGAGAGGAAGTCTGTGTTGCTGAGTCTATGCAAAACCTCCATCATCACCACTATGCCGACTTTGTCCATAAGCTATTGGAAAATGGCCAGAGTGACTGAGTAAAGAAGATGATGTATGCACAGAACAGGTCAGCTAATCCACTTGATTATTAAAACTTTCCTCTGCTTAAGTGAACCTATGGTGAGCATTCACATGGGACACAAACACATTCATATTTTTTGCCCCTTCAAAAAAGGCTATCCACATAGACCACTTCTTCCCTAGATCTCTTTGTTACCTATCTACCAATCATGCTCCTTCCATTAACAACAGACCATGAGTCAGTATACAAGCATACCTCTGGCCACTTCTCCTTCCAAGCAAAATGGACAATCAAAAGCACTGCTCAAATTTCTGCCACTGGGAGGGTTTCCCCTCTTCATTGTCCTTCAGGGACATTCCAGAAAGGGGCTGCAATGCCACAGTGCCTAGTTTCAGGTGGTACCAGCATATGTGCAGAATCATATGTAAACCAGGCTGGAGGTTTCTCTCCCTCCGTGAACTTACTGTATGGAACCCCCCAAGAGGCCATAGCCCTGGGCTAGGAAAGAGGAGACAGTGTAGCAGGAGTGGGGCCATGGGCATTTGAGCCATTTCCTCATGTAACTTACTTGTGCCTGCAGGACCTGCTTGAGCCCTATCTCTTATATACCACTTTCATTTTATGATGGAGTGCTGATGTGCACACCCAACTTCATGGCTTGGTGGGTCAGAAACCCCCAACTCCTGCTAGGCAACTCAGTTCTCGTGGTAACTTGGGGTAGCCCATGGTTAAGCATTCAGTCTCCACTACAGCCCAGTAACAGGCTAAAAGCTGTTTCTCAAAAGGAGCGTAGCTATTTGCAGAGAATGGTAAGGCTTTTCTCCAAAATCATAGGAGCATGCATTTTGATTCAAAATGCTCCAGACGACATCTCTATTTGCCAGACACTTCCTGCACCATTGAGTCTTCTGGATCATGTGGTCCAAGTGGCAGAGCAGCTTGCACAGCAGCCTGGAGCTATCACAGAAACTCTTTTTGTTCTGATTCCCACTTAAAACTATCAACTTTTTTGCTCACTCAGTAAATGCTGGAGTAGCACACCCAAATGAGGAATATGTGGTCTCCAAAATCCAAAGAGGCCAACTAGGTGACTCTTTTTTGATCATAGGAGGAGCCAGATGCAACAGTTCATCCTTCACCTTAGAAGGGAAATTGTGACATGCCCCACACCACTCAACACCTAGAAATTTCACTGAGGTGGAAGTCCTGTATTTTTGTTGGATTTATCTCATATTCTTTGACATGCAAATGCCTTACCAATAAGTCCAGAGGAGTTGCTACTTCTTGCTCACTAGGTCCAATCAACATGATATCATCAATACAATTGACCAGTGTGATGTCTTGTGGGAGGAAGAAATGCTCAAGCTCCCTGTGGACAAGATCATGGCATAGGGCTGGAGACTTAATATACCCTTAGGTAGGGCAGAAGATAAACTGCTAGTCTTGCCAGCCGAATGCAAATAGTTTCTCATGGCCCTTGCAAACAACTACTGAGAAAAAAGCATTAGCCAGATCAATAGCTGCATACCAGGTACCAGGGGATGTGTTGATTTGCTCAAGCAATTATACAAATTCTGGAATAGCAAATGTAATTGGAGTCACCACCTGGTTAAGTCTATTATAATGCACTGTCATCCTCCAAGACCCATCTGTTTTCTGCACAGGCCAAATAGGAGAGTTGAATAGGGATGACAGGCATCCTTCAAGTCCTACAATCTCTGCAAAACCTCCAGGAATCCAGTGCTGCTTCTGATTTGCTATTTTGCTAGGTATGGGCAGTTCTAGTGGGTTCCACTTGGCTTTTCCTACCATAACAGCCCTCACTCCATGAGTCAGGGAACCACCGTGGTGATTCTGCCAGTTGCTGAGTAGGTCAATTCCAGGTACACATTCTGGAACTTGGGAAATAAGCACAGAATATGTCCAGGGACCCACTGGACCCACTGTGAGATGGACTTGAGCTAAACTCCGTTGATCACTTAACATTCATAGGTCCCTACTCTGACTGGTGGACAAGAATGATGTTTTGGGTTTCCTGGAATTAACATCACTTCTGAGGCAGGGACTAGTAACCCATGAACTAGCTAATCATTTCCTTTTCCCCAATACATAATTACCTTGGTAAAAGGCTGTAGGTCTTCTTAGGAAAGGCTGAAAAGAAGGTTAACAGTGTAGATTTTTGGCATCATAGCAGGGTCCTTCCCTAAGGGTAACCAGACTTCCCCTCATTCATGGGGCTTTCAGTCTGTAAACTGTTTCAAATCTGAGAATTGATTAAGAGGCCACAACTCTCTGTTTTTGCAATTCGACTTAGATTTTTACTCACTTGACCTAGAACTCTTCTGCTTATACAGCTCAAGCAAGGATTCAGTAGATTACCCAACTATTTTACTTCTAGGTACTCAATCATCTACTAGCCAATGCCATAAGTCTCTGTGAGTCAGATTATTGTGACTGCTGCTTTGAGTCTGCTGGCCATTCTGGCAACCATGGCCACCTTGTCTATGGTGATTAACTGTTGCCACATGGCTTCTGCCAAGTTAGGATCCAACCATCCCCAGAGTGTTTAAGGATTCCAGCTCAGCGATAGCAGTTCCCGCAGTAATATCTGACCTACAGAGAAGGGTGACCACAGAGCTCTCCAGGGACAGTGGAGCTAGTCTCACAAATTTATTTCTCAAAGTCCTGGTAAAAGGTGTGTCCTCTGGACATTCCTGGGGTGTGTGAGCAGGTCTTATCATGATGCAGGATAAATCCATTCCAACATTTCAATTTTGCTAGGCCTTTGGATTTCCTCATCTGTATTATAACAGGGTAGTTCTGGCATTTTGACCTTATGTAATGTCAGCCACCTTTTGATCCATGTTTCAGCTAACCACCCAAACAAACTGTTTATACCATTTCTAACCATTAACCACTAAATACAGAATCTCTTCTTAGTAGGCCCATATCAATAAATTCAGTTTGATCCAACTATATATTTCTTCAACCATTATCCCACACCCTTAATATCCATTTCCACATATATTCCCCTGATTTATGACTGTATAGATTAGAAAACTCATGTAGTTCTTTTGGAGAATAGCATACTTCCTCATGGGTCACACTTTGTACCTCACCTTTTATAGATCTTGAAGGAAAGAGGGTTAATGGAAGTGGGTCATGAAAAGAATTAGATCTTTCTTTAAAGCCAGTTACCTCAAGGCATTCTTTTGCAGTTTCATCTGATGAAACAGGTTTAATTGCTCCAGCAGAGGAGTGAGGGTCATTTCACCAGGGGAGGTGGTCAGAGGCTTAGGAGGCACTAAGGGATAATTTTTTTAGGTGGATGCTTGATGGCCACCTTCTCATGGTGGACTGGAGGCTGGGAAGCTATTTCCTCAAGGCAAGCTGGAGGGCAGGTTGCTGTCTCCTCAGAGCAGTCTATAGATTGGATAACTCTTTCCTTAGGGCAGGCTGGAGGTGGGGTATCTGTTTCCTCAGGACAGACCTATCTAGCAAAATTCTGTCTAGCCAAAACTCATCAGAATCCAGGGTTTCCATGTCCACACTGACGCCATTATTAACACGTATGTCTCCATCCCAAGTTTCAGGATCCCATTCTTTTCCAATCAAAGCCTTTAACAGCAGACATCCTGCAAAGTTGTGAATTTAGTTTACTTTGCAAATCTACTACTCATATAATAAGACCCTGGGTCTGTTTTTCAAAGATCTGAAGTCTGAAGCCACAGGAAATAAGATTTTCTGTCAGGGAACAAAAGGAAACTTTTACATCTTTCATACAGTGTTTAAGTTGCAAATGTGAAGTCTTTAGCTCTTCCCTTTCTGTCATGACTGTATCAGCATATCTAAGAACAACCAGCCAACATCATTATACCTCTTAACTCCACAAAACTCTATTAATGGTGTCAAAAACACTCTCACCCAGAGCCTTGTTTTGTAGAAGTGTACAATTAGCAGAATCAGACGGTAATATTTTGCATATCTTTATTGACAACTTACACCTTGGATGGAAAGTGCCATCTTGATTATTGCAAATACTCTTTAGTGCCTTTGAGTCTAATCAGAGTAGGAAGCAAGCTGCAAAAGCTTATTTTTAAGATTCTGTCTCAAAAACCATTCCCAGTATTAGTCAGGGTTCTCTGGAGGAACAGAACTAACAGGAGATATCCGTAAATATGAGATTTATAAAAGTGTCTCATGCAACCAGAGAATGCAAGTATCTAAAATCTATAGGGCAGACTGTGAGGTTGGCATCACCAATGAGGCTCCTTGATGAACTCTATGAGAGAGGCTGGCTGGCTGAAGAAGAAGTGAAAATTCTCTCTTATCCCTTAAAAGTCTTGAACTAATTGGATCAAATCCAAATGATTTGATTCTCTTGTTTGCAGAGACACATCCTTAGTAAACTTAGATGTAATCAGCCACAGATTCAGTCAATTGACTGATGACATAATAACCAACTTCCTGGTTTATCAATCAGCCATGAAATACACTTGCAATAATGGTTAGGCCAGTGCTTGCTTCACCCAACAACTGAGCGCCATCACCCGGCTGAGTTGACACCTGAACATAACCATCACAAATGTATTACTCTGAGTTTTTAAAAATAGATTTCAGAATATATTTTAAATACATTCTTTTTTCACAATATACTTCCTAAATGATTGAAAGTGTTATTGTAGTTACTAAACAATTTCACATTTATCCTGAAACTCGTTTCTTATACTTTTATGCTGGTCATAAAATTGGAATCATACAGTATCTATCCTTTTGTGTCTGCCTAATTTTGCTCAGCAGTATGTCCTCAAGACTCATTCATTTGTCATGTGCTTCAGGACGTCATTTTGTCTTACTGCTGCATAATATTCCATCATACGTATACACCACATTTTCTTGATTCACTCATGTTAATAGGCATTTGGTTTGTTTTCATCTTTTGGCAATTGTGAATAATGCTGCTATGAACATCGGTGTGCAAATGTCTGTTTGTGTCATTGCTTTCAGCTCTTCTGGGTATATACCAAGTAGTGCTATTGCTGGGTCATAGGGCAACTCAATATTTAGTTTCCTAAGGAACCACCTAACAGTCTTCCATAGTGGCTGCACCATTGTACATTCCCACCAGCAGTGCATAAGTGTCCCAGTTTCTCCACATTCTGGTCAACATTTATAGTTTCCTGATTCTTTTAATAGCAACCATTCTTATAGGCGTGAGGTGGAATATTATGCAATGGTAAGATAAAATGTTGTTCTGAAGCGCATGACAAGATGGTGAGCCTTGAGGATATAATGGTGAGTGAATTAGCCAAATACAAAAGGACAGACACTGTATGATTCCATTTTTATGACCAGCATAAAAGTATAATCAGAGACGTATAATATAGAATACAGGGGACATAGATACATAGAAGCTAGAGATGGGTGAACCATTAGCTAATGAGGTCAAACTCCAATGTAAGGGATAGATAGGAGCAAAGGTGATTCTCTAGTGGGTCTAGAATATTACCATATTGAAGGTGAGCAAGATTGAAGGGGGTTGTATAGACCTACATGTCCCACTGACTCACACTAGAAATATGAATGAGCTCTTGTAAGGATTACTTCAAATATATGCTTCTTGTATAAAGAGTGTTTAAGTCCATGGTACAGGGGGAAAACTGCTATTGCAAGCTATGAGCTACGTTCAAAAGGAAACCATCAGCATTACCACAGTAACAGCAGAGGTAAATAATGGGGTAAGGGACAAGGGTTAAGAGGAGGTTTAGATTTCCAGTTTGGTGAGGGTGTGTTTATTGGTTTTCTGTCTCTTGGGAGCAATGAAATTTCTAAAATTGAGAATGTTGATGCACTTTCGACTTTGGGCCCTCTACATGATGCCCAATGAATGCCAGTGGCTGAAGCATGCACTGATGGAGAAATAGAATGGTGAATGATGGTGTATACTTATGAATGAAGGCTGTGCTGCTACAAAAAGGAACATTGTCATGAGGCATGCAATGCCATGAATAAACAGGTGGGACATTTGGTGAAACAAAACAAGCCAGAAACAAAAAACAACAATGGTATGGTCACCTTTAGAAAATCCTTAGAAGAAAACAGGGACCTAGATTGTAAAGTTTGTTTTGTTTTGTTTTGCTTGTTATTTGGGGAAGTGCCTGGGTCAGGAATCGAACCTGGGTCTCCCACATCGCAAGTGAGAATTCTACCACTGAAATAACCCCTTAGGCCTAGTTTTAAGTAGGCTTAGCCTATCCTTTGCAGGAATAAGTTTCACTGGAGCAAACCCCAAGATTGAGGGTTCAGCCTACTGATTTAGTTGTTCCCACTGCCTGTGACAATATCAGAAGTTCTTCAAATGGAGAAGCTGAATTTATCCCTAGTCTCCCAAGGGGACTTGATACATTTATTTTTTAACTTTCTGAGAGCAGAGACCATCTGATATGATAATCAAATTATCAAAATTGACTACACTGTCAAATATGTTTAGAGGTTGAGACAATTTATCAATTTTATTTCAGGGTTTAGGCATCTCTGGAAATAAAAAGAAGATAAAACATTGGGCACCTATCCAGGGCAAAATTAGATGAAGAAGAGCTGGAAAAATCAGATCAGTTAAATACTGGCAATTCCAAAGTCTAGAAAGTTAAAACAAGTGTGAAAGAAGAGCCTTAACACAGAACCAATCAACAATAAAAACCTAGGCAAGGGAGAGAAACTGACCTTCAGAGTAAATTAATCAAGATAATCAGATGCCTAAACATCAACAAAAATTTCCAGGTCATACTAAGAAAAAGGAAGATATGGCCTGTTAAAGGAATAAATTAAAACTTAGGAGATGATACAGGATTTAAAACAACTAATCAGTGATGTCCAAAGAAATTTTCTAAATTAACTCAAGGAGATGAAGGAAAATATGGCTAAAGAGATAAAGGATATTAACAGCACACAGCGTGAGCATAAAGAATAATTTAAAAATGTAAAAAGAAACATAACAGAAATTAGAGGAATGAAAGGCAAAGTAGAAGAGATTAAAAATACACTAGCAACAGCAAAATTTGAACAGACAGAAGAAAGAATCAGTCAACTAAAACCAGGATTCGTGAGTAAGTCTGTTGAGGGGAAGAGTTTAAAGAGGTGCATTATTTTTATTTAAGTAGTGGTGTTGAACTTGAAATGAAAAGAATGGGTTGAATAAGCACTGTAAAGGAATTTGGATTTCATCCTCATGCAATGGTAAACAGTGATGGATTTTAAGTAGGGGAGTGGCAAGATTCAATACATACTAAAAAAAAATTAAAAACTACTCTGGCTGCTCTGTGGAGTCCTGGCAGGGGAGTGGAGACACCTCTGTCAGTTAACTAGTCAGAGAAATCCTGGTCAGAGGTGACAGTGGCTTAGACTAGGTGAGTGGCAGTCACTGTGGTTGGGGGCAGACCTAGTTAAAATAATTTTCATGAAGAACTGTGGTGGGTCATTTCAGTTTTTCATGCCTCTCTTTGGAATACATTTTTCCCTCCATTCCTGGGTGGCAGTATCCTCACTCTTCAAGATCCTGTGAGCAATTTTAGTTACTCCTCATTCAGAATGCTCCCCGCATTATATTTATATCTGCATTATGGCACTGTCTATGTGATTTTATTACTGTTGATTATATATGCATTCTTTCACTATAGAGGAGATGCCCAAGGACACTGTTCATAGCTTTATAATGCATACCCTTATGCTGTGCAAATGCCCAGCACAAAATAGGTGTTCAGTAAATGGCCACTACATAAAAATATTTCATTTTTTGACTGCAGTCCTCTTGAAAATCCTGAGTTAATGAGGTTTATTGTGCATGGAAAAATGGTACATTTTAAAAAAGCAATGTGTTGCAAATTTATATTCAGAAATGTAATTATCATATTACATTTTTAGAGGAACGTGAGTAATGAAGTCAGGTATATTGACAAGCCAAAAGTGAGCATTAAAAGTCTCTGATGGTGATGAAACTAGACCAATCCAGTTTGGTTTTAGAATGCAAGTTCCACTCAGAGGCAGAGCTCTTTTGTGGTCTCAGTGATGGAAGACCTGTAAACAACCATGGCAAAGCGCAATATTTTTCTCCAAAATCAGGATAAATGTTTCATGCCCAGTGTTATTTTCCTATTAGATTAACTAGAATGCCTGTGGGTTTGGACAGCAAATTTAAGATTTTTTCAGCTCAGATTTTATTTTATATTTTTACAGGATTTGTAAAAAAAAAGTCTTTACATGAACACACAAAGAGCTTTATAATAAACTACACTCACATTTTATTGTACAGGTATGCATAAATTATATATTCATAAAATGTTTTAAAATGTATATATTTTTCATTTTCACTGTTATTTGCTTCCCTTTTCCTTCTTTCTCTCAACCACCATCTGAAAATTTGAAAACTACATCATGAAATTTGCTGTTTTTTATTTATGAAAGATTGTAGCTTCTTTTTTTAATCAACACTTACCCAATGCTGTCTAATCAGAATGGTTGATTGACATATATGACTTCACTCCTTATTTCTGGAACCCACTTCTTTTGGAAACTTAACTGCCTTGCATAGTGCTTTATTAGCTAAAATATCAGAGTAAGAAAGTCTTCTCTTGTTGATCTAAATTGTCTATGCATGCTCCTGCCTGTTTATTTATTTCTTACTTATTATATCATTTCTAGAGGTCCTACCAAACTTCACATTCAGATTTACCCATTGGAACTGAGCAAACACATTGTCTGAAAAATGCATCCTATTATCACCTGTGCCCAAGCTCCCCTTTCTTGGCTCTGAGGTGAGTCTCAATGGATAGGGATATAGCCTTTGCCCTCAGTGTTTCTATTTTTTATTTATTTCTACTTCATGCACATATGGTTTAATTTTGTCTTAAGCACTGTTGAGTCTGCTCCACTAGTGGTTGATATTTGTACTTGTCTTTATTCTGTGTTGCGTGGCTACAGAGTTTCAAGAAACCCCAGTGTCTGCTACTGACTTCCTTGTAACTGGATCAAGGTGATCATTTTGGCCTGATCTTACCTGTGCATTGGAGAAAGCCTCCAGCTAAGGACCTGCTAACTTTTTGTGCCTTGGCATTGACTTTTGCTAATGTTTGTGAAACATTTTCAAGCAAAAATCAGAAGTCCTTCTTTTCTGAAAAAACACATTCTTACTATAATTGATTAATTTCTGTGGTTTTTATTTTAAAGTATAACACCTCTAGTTAACATTGCAGTCATGGCTGTTGTTATTTTCTTGTCCTTAGGTTTTAGCCAGTCTCTGATAACATTTACTGATATTGACTTTCCCAGATTCAGAGTAGAGTTTATAACTTAAATTCGGGGTATAGTTTCCCAAAGTCAGCTGACACCACTAACATTTGTCAGACTGTTTCAGGGGACTAGAACAGGATATCCAGGAGATGCTTAGTCTAAAAACAGATGGCTCTATGAAAGCAAACTGCTCAGTTAAGTCCTGGCTAGAAATAATTTAAGTATGTAAGATTGAATGTAACTCATATAAGGGAAATTTTGTTAATATTATATATTTTTAAGGACATGAGATACTTTCTCCTTGTCCTATTTCTAACTCTTAGTTTAACACCAGCTGACCTCTCAGAATTAAGGGAAAACATCCTATGGGATATCGTAATATAGTTTAGAATCTAATGATCATCATCAGAAGTGACAGATTTTAGTCTATAGGAAATAATTATGTAGATTAATTAGTTCAGTCTTCAAATTATCAGACACATAGTCAAACATAAAAATTACTTTTCATGGTCGGGTAGTTATTTGCATGGGTTCAATAAATTTCTATTCTTATTTCCACCAGAAAATAATGGGCAAACCAAATTTTGTAACAAGGATCATTCAAAAAATGCCACGTTCAAAAGTAAATTTCATTAAATTATAAGGAGAAGGATTGCTTTCTATTTTTGGAAACAGTACTCAACGTCCTTCCAGGCAATGGGTCAGCTCTAAGGAACATTGAGTCCCAGCTTATAAGTAATAAAAATGTTACTTCCTGGGCAGGCTAGGAATACTAGTTAACCTGGGAAATCTAAGAAAAAGGACAAAACTAGTTAGAAGACCTGCTTGGTAGAGGCAAATGATTATTAATATATCTAACATTACTGTCATTCTGAAGGCTCCAGGATAGAAGTTAACTCGGCGCTTAATATCTTATTGTTCGGTTTTGTTAAGTACACAATAAAATATATTAATCTTCACTTCTTGTTGCACCCCCCCCGAATAAAACAAGCCAAATCGATCAAACATGAATTAATTATTTGAGTCATAAAGTCATGGAACACACTGACTTGGCCAAATACCAGCCTGCAGGATGTGACCATAAGGAGATTCTGAACAAGTGAAGGTGGCATTTCACCTTTAGCTTACTGTGACTTGGAGCACCTCGCAGGTCATGGGAAAGAGTTCTGTTTCTCCAGGTCTTGCATTCCCAGAGATAATCCATAAATGATAGGGCAATTCTAAAAGTTTGACATCCTCTGATAAGACAAGTTATTATTACTTTCTTATCAAAGGCAAGAACTTGTCCTTTATCAAAATGGACACAATCTTTATTCAGGTCATGCTTTGTTCACTGTCATATATTTTCAGCTATAAATAAAGCTGATGATTATTTTAAAGGATAGAACCCCTTGTATAGTGCTTTATTGTGAGGAAAGCAAAACAAAACAAATATGTACCTCAGTGATCAAAATAGTCTATGAGGATTGTTTTTTGTTTTTGTTTTTTTCACTCTATAAGAGCACATGCATTGAATTAGCAGAAATCTAGTTCATTTCATACAAGAGAAAATAAATTTTGGTGATGCATACTTTATAAAGCCTTACAAATTATGCTCTTTAGGTTTACATAAGAATTGAAAAAAAATAACTTTATTCCAGATGTTTTTATAGCTGGCATCATGTCCTCATCCCTCCTGCAACTCAGATTTAAAATCATGGATTATATCTCAGTGGCCTGTTTTATATGAGGTGAGATTTTTGGCTTGGATTTTATTCATGACTTTGATCTTGCATTCTTCCTCCTAAAATAGTCCAAATTTCAAAGAAATAGAAGATTTTAAAGACTCAAATAACTTTCCTTTGGTTTTAATTTCAGACTTTATTTTATTTATTTATTTATTTTTGCATGACATAAAATAGGGGTTTTACAATCAAACAAATCAAGTTTTTTTTTTTCCTGGTGGGATTGAGTCACCATTTTCTGATGAGAATGAGTTAGCATTTTCAGATAAGAACAAGCCAACATTTTTGATGAATTTACTTTTACACACATATACTTAAAAATTGTAGAATAGTACCCAGAATAGGGAAGTTTTGAAGTGGCACAATTTCTATCAAATAAATTGAGTTACCTAATATAGAATTATATCAAATTTGATTTTTAAATTTGAAACATGGAATATAAAATGATTTAGAGAGTATGAAATTTAGCAGATTAAAAAGGCCTGGAACTGAAAATACACCATATCATAAGAATTAGTTATTATTTACTTGAATTCTCTCCTGACATAAGGTAGATTTTCATAATTTCCTGATGACAATATTGTTCCTTGATAATTTCAGTTCTAGCAGAATTTAGTGATTCATTTGTGAATGACTTTAAACTGCTTTGGACTGCAGGAGGCTGGGACAGGGGCTTAATTTATCCCACTGGGTCTCACTTACTGGGCTTTGTCTCCAAAGGGTGAAAGTAGCCGACACTTGTCTGATTACTCCAGTTTGTTTCTGCATCTTAGTTTGCTGCTTTGGCTCACAGAAGTGTAACAGGAGCATATGCTCCTGATTACTTTCCCCAAAGAATAGAATTCAGATGGCTCATCAGAGCAGTGAGTAAAGTCCAAAACTGGTGAGTAACTTCTGACCTTTGTCTTCCTCCTGACTCCCCCCACCCCACTGGAAAATCAATGATCTGCCACTCCATGAATGGCTGCTGCAGTGTTTTTTCTAGGCCAGACAAATGTTTTCTCAGAGCAGTTGATTCATGGTTATGCATTCAGTACCTGAATCCCAGCTAGACCCACCCTGCTGTGAAGTGTTCCCACACTAAAGCATCAGCATCTGTGCTTGACTCCATAGCAACCTTTAAGTTAGGTCCTGGCAATCTCTCATAAATTGTGGTGTGTCTGTCTCTGAGCTCATCCATTCGTCTACTCTTCTAGTGTTATATGTGTACATGCAACACAAAATCCATTCTTCTTGTCTCTGATAACCACTTTTGACAACTGTGTCAGAGTTGCCCAGAGAAACAGAAACCAGTAGGTATTTACCTGTCTGTATCTATCTATATCTATAGCTCCATCTCCATCTATGTTTATCTATACTTGTAATCTATATTTAATCCTTATCATCTATATCTATTTAAAGTAAAAATAAATATATGTTAAGAGATTGATTGCCGGGAATTGACTTAAGTGTTTGTAGTGACTGGTTAGGCTAGTCTGAAATCCCTAGAGCAGGCTGTCAGGAAAGGCAGACTGGAAACTCTCTGGGATGGGATAAGGCTGCTGTCCACAGGCAGAATTCCTTTTTTCTTCCAGGAAGCTCTGTTCTTAAGGTCTTTTAACTAATTATATCAGGCCCGCTATAGTATCTGGGATAATCTCCCTTACTTAAAATTAATGGATTATGGATTTTATCACTCTACATAATATCTTCACAACAACACCTAGATTAGTGTTTGTTTAAGTCACTCTACTATGGTTACTTAATAGCCCAGTCAAGTTGACCCATAAAACTGACCATCACAACAGCCTTCTGGCCATATTTGGTGACAGACAAAACTAAAACCATAATACAAATAGACTGCTGGGCCCAGACTCCCCGGGGGGTTTGGTCTCAACCGGTAGAATACAATCCAAAGCAAAACCCTGAACTTATTTCAAGGCTTATTTATTTATCTTTTAAACAAAATGTACATCATACTTATTATGGGCCAATAATTTTTCTAGGTACTTTCTGATCTTTTACCTCACATAATAATATTTTGAGATAGGATCTATTATTTTTCCCATTGCAAAGATGAGGAAATTGAGGCACAGAGAGGTTAAGCAATTTGTTTATATCATGTCTAGGTTTTAATCAACACATGTTACCTGGCACTATTGTTCCATGGTCAAATAGTCATGAGAAAACTTTGTTTTAGCCTCAAGTCTAAATAAACTACTTTAATTTGGTCAAGTTGTGGGAAACTCAGCCAGTTACTAACCTCCAAGATAAGAAGTATCCTCTTCCCCTCACATTAAACTTATTTTTAGGAACTGCGTTTTTTCTTGCTCAATGAGCCATTGTGTACAGCTAAGAAATTTCAATACAGAAAATGTGACTTTATTTCGTACCAGCATTTCCTACAGCATGGTACTAGTAGGAGGCATGTCTGAGTGACAAGCACATGCTTTCCAATTACACAGCCTTTCCCAGCATACATAGATATGGGCAGACTTTCTGTCTACTTGAAGCAAACTTCCTCCCAGCAGACTCCCCAAGGCCTCATAGAAACAGAATCCTGGTGGTTTGGTCTCACGGGGCTCCAGGCACTGAGAATTTCAGTTGAAAATTTTCAAAAGTTTGAGATGTCTCTCTTCTATGGAGTGTGGTCCAGAGACCACCAGAGAAATTGTCAGTATGTGAGAATGGGTTTCATGAGGAGAGTGGAAGGGAGGGTCCTGAAGAAAATCTTTATGGGTTATCTTCAGCTTTGGGAAGCAAATAAGGACAAAACAAAACAAGGCTAGAATTTAAATTGAAAAGAAAATGGACAGGGAAAAAACATGAAATATAGGAAGAGCTAATGGGAAGACATAAAATACTTCTAGTTAAAGAACATTGTTTCTATAATAAAATGAAGAGGGATGATAAGAAAATGCATATCATTTATGTGAGTGGGTGGATATTTTTTGGAAAATCTGGCAGAGTAAAAGAAGAAAATGATCCACATTTTACCACTCCACATAACTGTTCACATTCTTTGACTTTTATTCCAGAGTTCTATGAATTTTACAAAAATATTTTTCCTTGAGTGTAAGATGCCACTGATTAGAAGATACAGCACCTATATGATAATTTATTTCAGAAAAGAAAAAACATACTTTAAATGTTCATAAATGAAAAAATGAATTAGATGGAGGTATGTGGTGTGTAGGTATGTGGTAAATTATGATTGTGATCATAATTTGATCACATGATTATGATTGTGATCATAATTTGCATGTAAATTTAAACCCTGTCTTTTTCAATAAACATTTATAGGACAATAATTGTCATGATCGTAGAAACTCATGATGGGCCTATTATAACAGCTGTGCATGATCCCCTTGTGGACTTACTGTATTTATTTAATGTCTCTTCCGTTATTGGTGTGTTGTTGGATTCCAGCCTAACCACTTTGCAGTGGTTAAATATGTGCATGAATAAATTTGGTATTTCAGGTTACCCTCAAGATGGAATCATGGAACTGGAAAAATTAAGGTGAAGAGAAAGACAGTATCTATGGCATTTGATGTCCATTGCCAAGTAACTTTTCAAAAGAATTTGTAACATCATTTTATGACAATGTCTAATGGAAGATATATATTTTTTCCACTTCAATTTTTTTCTCAAATTCTATAAGGATTTGGCTAGAAAGACATGATGTGGTTAGGATGCTGTCTCCCTTATGTAGTTGGAAAGGGCATATGTAATCAGAAAAGCTAAATTTAAATCCTAGTTTTTTTACTTCTCTGTGACCTAACACATCATTTAACATCTTCCTAAGTTTCTACCTGTTACATAAAAAATAATATTTCCTTTTATGTCTGATTTATCATACTGCACTAAATATTTGTAAACATTTGGAAAATGCAAAGTACAGTAATTATGATTAAAACTCCTTTAGAGTAAAATTGAAGAGCAAATGTACAGTAATTCAAACTCTAGGAAGTGGGGAGTTTTATATGAGACTTTGATTATCAGAGAGATCTGATTTATTTTGGAGCCTGTGTCAGGAGGAAATGGATCTATAGTGCTTAAGAACTTTGGACAGGTTCTATTTTCTTGTAGAATTGGTTACTCTTTATCTCTAATATTGCATTATTCAAGCAGTTCCTATATATGGCTGACTAATTTAGAATTTGTACTGGAGAATCCAATTGTTTAATAATTGTGGAAAGGGGGAAATGTAGTTGTCCAACTGCTAGGAACTTTTTATTATTTTGAAAAAGAGAAGATGCATACTCAGAATATGTAAAAGCCAATGCTAAACTGTATATATATATAAAATATATACATTTATATGTATAGATATATTTAAATATTATATATTTAAAATATTTTTAAAAACTGTACTTACATATTTAAATATTTAATATATATATTTATATATTATATATTTAAAATATTTTAAAAAACTGTACATATATAAATATATTTAAATATTATATTTTAAAAACATATGTATGTGTTTTAAAAAACATCTAGCAAAATATAAAGTAAGAAAATATGTTTTATATGTAAGAAAGCAGTGTTTGTGCCTTCCATTTAAAGTGAGTATTATGTTAGTGTTGAAAAGCAATCTGCTTCAGCAAATAACTGAGAACCAAATGGTGTTAAAGCAGCAGAAGTTCAGGAGGGTGGGTTTCCATGGACCAGCCCCAAACAAAAAATGGAACCCTTGCTCCATTGAAGTTAGTGAAAATGAATCCTTGGTCTGTAGAAAATGAAAAGACATGAGGAGGCACTCCACGTGGTAAGGTAGTGGGGAAGAGTGAAGATGGAAACAAGTACCTGAGATGACAAGGGAGAAGCAGCCTATATACGGCAAGAAGAGGAGAGTTCTTGGTGAAAGAAGACAGGATGTTAAGTTCTGAAGATGTAGAATTGTCCAAAGAGGAAGAAAGGAGAGGGGAAATTGGGAGATATAAATGGAAGTGACAGCCAAACACAGTAGGAATAGTCATTTGTAGTGTAGATGGAACCTAAGCAGAGAAGATGAAAAAATAGGAGAGATTAAGTATAGAATTTCAATTAGGAACAAAATGAAAGCAAATGATTTGAGGCTATAAACTTAATGATTACATTTTGGGAGAAAAAAAGCAGATGGTTTAATGCAAGAAAAGTAAGGAAAGCAATTGGCTGAATACAAAAAAGAAAACCAATTTTCCGTGAAGAGATAGGATCATGGGTTTTTGTATTTATTACTAGGGAAAGAGCTTCCTAGAAGCTAGCCAGAGTTTTTGTTAACATGTTCTATGAATATTCAAAAGGTATATATCACCTAGATTCTGAGATGTATGTTCGTGATGGTGGATTCAGGAGGAGATGAACATATTTATGAGTGTGTATATAACCCAGAAGAAATTTAAAGTGACATATTTCAGAAAGAAGGGGAAACAATGAAGGGAACCATCTTTTTTTTTTTTAAACTTTTTTCATTAATTAAAAAAATTAACAAAAAACCATTAAGATATCATTCCATTCTACATATACAATCAGTAATTCTTAATATTATCACATAGTTGCACATTCATCATTTCTTAGAACATTTGCATCAATTTAGAAAAAGAAATAAAAAGACAACAGAAAAAGAAAACAATAATAGAGAAAAAAAAGATTATACATACCATACCCCTTACCCCTCACTTTCATTTACCACTAGCATTTCAAACTGAATTTATTTTAACATTTGTTCCCCCTATTATTTATTTTTATTCCATATGTTCTACTCTTCTGTTGATATAGTAGATAAAAGGAGCATCAGACACAAGGTTTTCACATTCACAGAATCTCATTGTGAAAGCTATATCATTGTTCAATCATCATCAAGAAACATGGCTACTGGAACACAGCTCTACATTTTCAGGCAGTTCCCTCCAGCCTCTCCACTACATCTTGAACAACAAGGTGATATCTACTTAATGCATAAGAATAACCTCCAGGATAACCTCTCGACTCTGTTTGGAATCTCTCAGCCATTGACCCTTAGTCTCATTTCACTCTTCCCCCTTTGGTCAAGAAGGTTCTCTCAATCCCTTGATGTTAATTCTCAGCTCATTCTAGGGTTTTTTTCAGTCCCTTGATGCTGAGTCTCAGCTCATTCCAGGATCTCTGAGGGAACCATCTTTTTGCATTTAATTATGACCTCCCAGGATAACTTGGTCAAAAGAGAGCCAAAGGAACAGGGGGACAGAGTGACCATGCAAACATTTAAATCATAATTAGGACAAGGAACCATCAATAGGGCTTGGGAATTAAAAAAAAAACAGCTAAAAAAATTTAGTATGAGGGCGGTGAGAAAGTAGCTTAATGGCAGAATTTTCACCTGCCATGCTGGAGACCCGGGTTCGGTTCCCAGTGCCTGCCCATGCAACAAAACAAAACAAAACAAAATATTAGCATGAGTGGTAGAATATGTATAAAGAAGGAAAAGAAGGACATTTAATCTAAGACAAGATCGAAAGCCTAGATTGAAGCTTTGAGGTAGTAGTGTTTGTGCCAGATTTTGAACTAGTGTCTCTCAGCTCTGAATCCATCCTTCCACACTCAGCCTGTGATGCCAGGGCTGGGACTTTGCAGACTTCGTGCTGCTTTGTAGGTGCCCCCGCTAGACTGTGCCAAAGAGCCTGTGAGGCTAGAGGAAGGAGAAGAGACTTTCTCCTTCCTGTGAGTTGTGTCTGTTTCCTGCTTCTGGAGCATCACACCAGCAATACTTACTCCCATGGCCCTGCAGAGGTGGTTCCTTCCAGGAGCAGCATCTGCTTACAGTTGCAGTTTTCTCCTAACCTGCAGAACTGGCCTCATTACACCCCCTCAGAGACACCAACATCAGCCAGCTGCTATCCTCTCCTCAGCAGTCAGAGTGCCAGGTCTACAGAGTCCCCCCTCCCAACTCCAAGGCTGTAATAATTCCAACCTCAGCCCTTGGTTCCCCCACTCCTAGGGGTAGTAGCTGTTTCCTGAGCTTATGTACCTTTGCAAACACTTTGTCCTTTTGTAGTTAACGACTTCAGACCTAGATAACAATTCTTAAACATCTAATGAGTTTATTTTGGTAAAAAATAATACTAAAATTAATTATTAATGGTTCTTTCATCATAATCAGGTGTATTAAGGACTGTGTCAGTCCTACAGCTTATGATAAAATCTGCAGACTTAAAATGACAGAGAGAAAGAGAACCTTTCAATGAGTCATGTTTTTTTTTAAGCTTTAAATGAAGAAGGAATGAATAAACATATAAAAAGGGAATTGAAACTGAAAATGGATGAGGAGATAAGAGGAACTCAAAATATTTTAAGCAACAAGAAGATTCCATATTGGAATGGCAAAATTTGCTGATTTTTAGAAGGAGAATTTAGACAACCTGAAACAAGGGAGAGATATCATATTGGACAGCATGTAGGGAGTTTGTAATTATTGACATGTTTTTACTAAAAATTATCAAACCCTACTACCATAATGTTTTCCCCACCTCCTAATGTCAAAATATGTATAATTTGTAAATATACACATGCAAATCCAACAATTCAAAAGTGAAAAAAAATCTGGATGATGTTATAGATATCATATAATTAGATGCAACAAGTTGATTTGAGAAAGTTTCTGCTGATATCTTTGTGAAGAAAATGGAAAGATCTGGGATGTACAGTCAGGTGGATTTATGCTGGTTGAACTACCAAGACCAATGTTACTGCTTGAGGGATCAACAACAAGGTGTGAGGGCTCTGGGCTTGTTTCCCAGGTTCTTCTTGGTTTTGTCCTAGTCCACATTTTGTTTCAAATCAAGGATGCTAGTCCCTTCAGTCAAAGGGATTTATTACTTTGTTGCAGTGAGGGGGAATGCTCACCCTGGGAAAAATCTGCTATAGGATTTGGGTTTTGGTTGAGAAACTTGAGGCTGGCTTAAAGAAGTGCTCTGGATTGCCAGGAAACAGGGGCAATTGTGTGACTGGGTTCTTCAACAAACCTTATCTTTAGCAAAGGCAGACTAGAATGAAAATAAAGCAGTGATTATAAAGAAACAGCAGTCACTTATATTAGCCGGTAGAGGGTGTGTTTGTTGTTTTGTGATCTGCATCATGACGTTTTTGTTTCTGAGTGACCTCATCTGATGTTGGTGTTTGGTGAGATTTTTATGTTCAGCAGGAGAATAATAAAAGCTAACTGTAAGCAGCAGACTAGGATGTCAGTTGGCGCTTTTCTCTTTGTCAGTGTTATGTTTCATTAAGTACTTAGAAAGCAAAATCAAATTTGTAGATTATACCAAGCTATAAAAAAGACAGCCAATCACACTGAAAAGTGAAAAGAAAGGAAAAAAGACTGTGGGCTCCAGAGCTAATGTATAATAGGAATCTTGAAATACCAACTTACCTTTAATGGATGAAGAGACAAAGGCCTAGAACAATTAATTATGTCTTCAGGGTTACAGGGCAGTGGCATAAATAGAACAGAGATGCTAGTCACCAAGTTCCTAATTCAACATTCTTTTTAGTAAATTACCAGGCTAGTAAATAGAAGGATATCTATTTACCTATTCATCATCACTCTTTTGAGAGAATATGTAGAAAAAGACAGGGTGAAACTAAAAACATTAGTAAGGATAAGTGTAAAACATTGATCTCTGGCTCAAATGGGAGAATGACTTTCTTAGTTTGCAAATGCATTTATATGTGCCAAATAGAAAAGAGAAAAGGAGATTCTAAGTTCCAGGAAAACAGAATAGGATCATTGTCTTATTCCCATCTGAGAAGCTGTGAGTGGAAAGCTCCCAGGAGGTGGACTGAGTTTAGGGGCATGTCACCTCAGTTCATTGTCTCCTTGCCATTTTTTATCCTGAAGTGGTCCCTAAGTTCAGGATGATCATGAAATTCTGTAGCATTAGCCACATGGCTTGGTGGGTTTACTATCATTGGCTCCACACTGACATTTGTCCAGAAGTAGGTCATCCAGCCTGGATCTTGGGCACAGGGACTCATCGTTGCTGCCTCTGCAGGATGTTCATATTTTCAGCTGCTCTCCAGTCCGAGGACCCCTGCTAACTCCCCCCCAGAGCCCCATTTTCTTACCCCAACAGACAAAGACCCTATGACATTTGGCTCTTTCTCTCTCTTTCCATTAATTCTTGAGATCTTCTTGGGAATATTGAAATATTTGCATCTTGTAGCTCAATTGGGGAAAATCACAGAGTATAAATAAAAATCAGGAAAGAACATAAGCAATATTTCACAGCAGTGTTCCATCACGACTTCCCTCATCTGTTTTGGATGATTCATGGAGTTATTCTGAGAGAAAAAATGAATAGAAGGTAGTACATATATTCCGATGGCAAAGTGCTGCCTGAGTAAGTGTAATGAAGACATTTGTTATAAAAGGTTGTCAATCCAGAGTGTAGTGCGTGGACCATCTGAAACATCAGCTTGTGTTTCATTGAAGTGGTAGAGGGAGGCTGTAGTCAACATTATTAAGGTGAATAAGGAATACATTATTATAGCTAATTAATTGTTTTGATAATTATTTTGTAATCATTACAATAATGTCAGTTGTGTTTTTTTCCTTGAAAAAAAGAGAAACTTTACTAACCTGCTTAATGGCAGATGATCTTCAGAAAGTGACAAAATCTGTCCCTTAAGAATGTGTCCCTTGAATTCTGCTATACATTTGAAATTTCACTTAGCCTATACATCACTAAGTTTTCAAGATACTTGCTTTGCACATCAGTTAAGAAATCAAAGAAGAGGGTTTTTAAAATTAGAGGAATAAATTTAATAATCAACAGATACATTCCCTATGTTTGGAAAATTTGAAGGCAAATTTCTCCCAGGTCTGCTGAATATTATAAAACACTAAAGAAATCCACATGCCCATTAAAATAAGGGAGTTTGCATGAGGTTAGGCTACATGGCTTAAAGTGGGTTTATTTAGGAAAATACAAATGAAATCTTCTAAATATATAGCAGTGTAATTACATTACCAGAACAAATAAGGGTAGATTTCTAGGGTGGAGTTTATGTTTTCCCTGCAGTATAACTAACTGGTATGGTATTTGAAAGAAAAAAAAAAGACTGTCATGGACTAAAATGGGAAATGAAAACTGGAGACGTAAAAATTTGTGGGTCGGGTGGAGAAAAACAACTAAGAATGCTTTTCTCCCATCTCTAAGGCCATACCCTGTGCTGTTGTGGATGGTGGGAAAGAAAGACAATGAGCTCCGCCTAGGACATCTTGAGTTTAAATGCCTGTGGGGTATCCAGATAAATGCCTACAGGTCTGGAGTTTGTGCAAGAAGTTTTAGCTAGAGAAAAAGATTCAAGAATCACTGTTGTAGAGGTGATATAAAACTAATTAAATATTATTTAATGCATGAATTATGAGTCTGAAATATACACATTTAGAGACTTCTAGGTCAAAATGAAACATTATAGAATCTACCTCTAAAATAGGCACTGTCTTTCCAAACCAAGTAATTACATTACATTAATGTAATGTAAGTATAGAACAAAGAATTGAAAGTTAAAATATGTGAATAGTTTGAAACCAGTATGTAAGTATCTTCATCAATGTCATCACTCTGCAAATCATATCATGTAATGCAAAGCTGTAATCAGACCAAATCTGTCCAGGCGCACTCTGTTCGCACTTCTGCTCCAAGTTGTGAGTGGAATCTTTCCAGCATGAAGTCACCCTCAGGTCCACCGGGCTTCAGTCTGGACATGCCATTCCCTCTGCCATGTCTCATCGTTCCAATCAGCCTCCATGTCTCCAGAACTCCCTTGGACTCCCTTCCACTGTTGCTTGTCTCCATGAAAATTTCATTATCTTCTCTTTGATTTCTCTTCCTCCTTTTACCCAAAGCATCAGCTAACTTGTGCAATGCATGATGTCCTCAAAACTAATGGGCATTAATGTGATTATATTTGTGTCTTTTCTATCTTCCTAGTGACACATAGGGCATGATTGCAATTTCAGGCTCTATAAAGGAGGAACAAATTGGTTTGGGCAAACCAACTCTAGTATTCAAACTGTACAAAAAACACTGATTATTTATTTTAGGAGCAATTAAAATATTTGTTTTGTTTGATTATAAAAGTTATATCATTTAGGAAAATTTCAGGAATAAGAATAAGGAATAAAACAAATCTGCACCTGGACAACAACTGCTAACATTTCTATTCCTCTTCTATGTGCATATTTATTTCCAAAATCATCACCTCTACCCTCATCTTTTAGTCATTTTTCTATCATCATCAGTATTGCCAAGATTGAGTGCCCACCATGTGCCAATACTGGAAGCACCTAACATAGAATACCCCACATTATGTTCAAAACAGCATTATGCTAGATTTAGCATCATTTTTTTTTCATTTTTCAAATGAGTATTTGAGGCTTCGAGAAGTTAAGGAACTTGCCCAAAGACAAATAGTTAGCAATGGAAGAAGTAGGATACAAACCTGGGTTGCCTGAATCCTGAGCTGTATTCTTGAGATTATACTATATTAAATTGGGTGTTGTTTACAAGTTTTGAAAAAACTCTTATAGTAAATAGATTTATTTCTCAGTAACTTTAAAGGCCTGGTTGCATCATTTATACTTTCAGTCAAAATTTCTGTTGTTTTCCTCTGTCTGGCCAAAACTCTTTTACTTGTATCTTTTGAATGTTTTCTTTGCAGTGAGTTTGACATCCTAAAATACCTTGGACTATAATTATTTCACAATTAAACCCTTTCAGTCACCCTTCATTTGGAAAAGCTATATTTTTGTTACTTATACTTTTGGGTTTTTTTGCCTGGTACTAGGCTACAGTGTGACTGGTAAATAACCACTATTTTTAGAATAATGTTTTACCCTTAACTGAGTTGGAAGTCCACAATAGTATTTTCTAGACACAAAATAACTAAAGAGGAATTTGAAACTTTCAGAAAGTACTGTATAAATGAGGTATGCTGTGGGAACCATACTGAGGTTCTTTTACAATTAAATGAACACAACAAGAGCCCTCCTTTTAAATTTATCAAATCCCCATGGGCTCTTTCAGTTCTGTAGGGTTCAGATTGCACAATTTAGCTAATAAAAATACAAGACACTCTGCTAAATTAGAATTTGAGATAACCCTGATAAATCTGAATTTCAGTTAGCTTTTTTTTTTTTTACACAAATATATCATGAAACATAGGTTAAAGATATTGGCTATATTTTCTGAAATTCAAATTTATCTGTATTCTGTATTATTTTGGCAAAAATATCTGAGCAGTGGAGGGGTGTGGACTCCTTAGTCTCAGAAATAGTTGTTCATTCACTTAACTGGTCTCGCAGTCTTCCTTTTGAGAAAAATAGTGGTTTTCGTTTGAAGCACCCTGTGACTTCCCATAGGTAGGGCTGGGCAGAACTTCATCAAGCCAAAACCTTGATGTGGTTTCCTAATGAGTCACTTTGTATGACCACTTTGTATGTGATTGTGTGAGTCTCTCTTCCAGCAACACAGAGCTCTATAATAAGAGCTCAATCTTATGACTGAGACAGTAATTAAAAGGACACTTCAAGAGTCATGCTCTATTTGTCTTGGAGAATCTTATATGTGCTCATATAGCAGAGAGCGGAGTTTGTGTGGGCTGGGACTTGAGACTTGAGACTTTCATTTTTATGAAATGTCCTGTAATACTATTTTCTGTAACCATCATTGTTTTACTTTAATGTTTCATTCATTCCCTTATTTTATGCTATCATGGTTTTCATATGGATCTGTAAGAGGCCTTAAATTAAAACTGGTCCTGTGTACTTTCTGATATGATCTAATATGAAGTTTATAGTACCACTAGAAAATATTGGCCAAAAAAGTTTAATATACTCAAATAATTGAAGTTAACTTCCATTTACAGGATATATTGGCACTAGAGGAAGAAATTAAAAAACAATGTGCTACTAGATTGCAGATTGCTCTTCAAGGTACACTTCCTGAATTTGCTTTCTGTCTCTCTTTTTCTTAGAAAAGTTGTGGGTTTACAGAAAAATCATGCATAATATTCAGGGCTCCCATATATCACCCTATAACCTTGCATTGGCATGCTACATTCATTACAATTGATAAAAACAATTTTTCCCTTGAGGTTTCATTGTTTATGATGTGCAGTCTCATGAATTTTTAAAAAATTATACTTGTAACTTATATACAACCTAAAACTTTCCCTTCTAACTGCAATCAAATATACAATTCTGTGGTGTTAATTACATTCACAATATTTTCTATCATCACCAACAACCATTACCATAACATTTCCATTACCCCAAATAGAAACTCTGTACAATTTAATCTTTAACTCCCTATTCCCTATTTCCAATCCATCCAATGGTAACCTATAATCTGGATTCTGACTCTATGAGTTTGTTTATTCTAATGATTGCATATCAGTGAGATCAAACAATATTTGTTGTTTTTTTGTCTGGCTTATCTCAGTCAACATGATGCATTCAAGATTCATATATGTTGTCAGATGCATCAGGATTTAATTCCTTTTTATGGCCAAATAATATCCCATTGTGTGTATACACCACATTTTATTTATCCATTCATCAGTTTATGGACAGTTGGGTTACATCCATCTTTGGACATTTGTGAAAAATGCCTTTATGAATATTGATGTGAAAATATTTGTTAATGTCCCTGCTTTCAATTTTTTGTATGTATAGCCAGAGGCATTTACTCTCTTAATAGACCTCTCCCCTTGAATCTAGTCTGGCTTTGCACTTGTTTTATCAACTAATAAAATGCTGCAGAGGTGACACTATATGACATCCACAGTAAGGTGATAAGGAGCCTTGAAGTTTCCACTCCTGGAAAATTTGCTTTTTGCGATGTTCCCAGCTGCCCTATTGTAAGAAGCTCAATCCATAGGGAGATGTGAAAGGTAAGTGTTCCTTTTGAAACCTTGCTGAACTCCAAGGGCTCGCATTTTTTTTCACATAAGAGGTCCTTTAATAAACCTGAAGGGAGACTGAGAGCCCCAAATTAAATTCAAATTCAGTCACAAAATTTAAATAGTTAAGGATAAATGACAGTGAGCCATATTGGACCTTCACCCTAATCAAGACTTTATTCTATCAGGCCTAACTAACATGTAAGTGAAAACACATGCGAGAGCCTGAGTAAGAAGCACAGAAATGAGCCCAATAAACCCACAGCACTAATAATTTAAATTACCAATTATTCATCAGTTACTAAAGAATTACTAGTTATATTCAGTGGCCCTGGCTTTTTGAATAAATTTAGATAAATACTTAATAAAAAGAGATCTGATTAATATTCCTTCTTTCAAAGTTTCACTAAAAATAAAGAATCACAGCATCAAAATTATCAAAAATGGCCTTTACACTATTTTGGTGTTTTTCACATTTAAATTAATATTGTAACAAGTTGATAAATAATGCCTCACACTTTTTTTCACACGAGAGGTCATTTTATGAACCTGAAGGGGAGGACTGAGATCCCAAGTTAAATTCATGTTAGGTCACAAAGTGAAGAGTTAAGAGTTAAACTTAAAATAGCCAAAGACAAATGGGCTCATCTTGATGTAGACAGCCTTATAAGAATCTTTAAAATTCTTCCTACAATTATTGGGGAAAAGGGAGGACTTCCACTTTTTTTTTGTCTTCTGAAATTACAGATCGCAGTGCTAAACGAATATGGTGACCCTCATTAGTATTGATACACATTTTTATCTCCTCTTTCAAGCTGTTACTTCACTTTCACTTTTCTAAACTTTTTTTTTATTGTGTAGTATAACATATATACAAAGCAAAGAAATAAAAAGGCAATAGTTTCAAAGCACTCTTCAACAAGTAGTCACAGGACAGATCCCAGAGTTTGTCATGGGCTACCATACAATCCTCTCCTACTCCAGAACTAGGAGGCTAGATGGCTTAAATGTTTTTTTTTATCATCACAATAAACTTTTTCCACATTTTTTTTTTGTGAAAAATAACATATATACAAAAAAGGTATAAATTTCAAAGCACAACACCACAGTGTGTTGTAGAACACATTTCAGAGTTTGACATGGGTTACAATTTCACAATTTTAGGGTTTTACTTTTAAGCTGCTCTAAAATACTGGAGACTAAAGAGATATCAACTTAATGAGTTAACGTTCATATTCATTTGTTAAATCCTATCTTCTCTGTATAACTCCACCATCACCCTTGATCTTTCCTTCCCTGTCTTTGGGGTTGTTTGGGCTAGGGTGATTCTACATTTTTGATACTGAAAGGGTCTCTCACTAATATGGGGTAGGGAGATGGGACTGTCAGATGTTCTGGAGAGGCTGGGCTAGGTTTCAGGACTTGTCTGGTCCAGGGACCCATCTGGAGGTTGTAGATTTCTGGAAAGTTACTCTAGTGCGTGGAACCCTTGTGAAATCTTATATATTGCCCTAGGTGTTCTTTAGGATTGATTGGAATGGTCCTCTTTGAAGGTTGGCAGATTATGATAGGTAGCAAGGTCTAACTGAAGCTTGCATAAGAGCAACCTCCAGAGAAGACTCTTGACTCCTTTTGAAATCTCTTGGCCACTGACACTTTATAAGTTACACTTCTTACCCCCTTTTGGTCAGATGAAATTGTTGATGCCATGGTGCCAGGTCTGGATTCATCCCTGGCAGTCATCTCCACATCACCAGGGAAACTTTCACTCCTGGATGTCATGTCCCATGTTGGGGGGGGGGCGCAAATTGATTTCACTTGCAGAGTTGTGCTTAGAGTGACTGAGGCCACATCTGAACAACAAAAGAGATCCTCCAGAAGTAACTCTTAGGCATGCCTATAGGTAATCTAAGCTTCTCCGCTACCAACATAACCTTCACAAGAGTAAACCTCATGATTGAGGGCATGGACTATTGATTTGGGTACCCCTAAAGTACGACACAGTATCAGAGGATTCCCTGATGGTTAAGTTTAATAGTTTCATATTTTTCTCCCATCCTTCAGGAAACTTTGCCAATACTTTTTGATTATCTGCTTAATGTACTCTAGGATGTATCCCAGCATTAAAATAATCTATACAGGAATACAGGACCTCTTTCTTATTCTGTGCTTTCTGTATTTCAATTGTTCAAAGGAGCTATACAGATAGGTTGAATTAGATTATGCACTACAGAGAATTTCAGTTCAGACCAAATAAATCTTTCTTCCATTGATTGCAAAGAGTATGTGTGGTTCTAAAATATAGCCACTGTCTTCCTTACCCCTATGTTCTGAATTACTTTAATCCCAACCTGTTTGGCTTCATTATCTCTAAATATCAGGTTACATAAATAAAACAACCTCTCAAAAACCAGAAATAATAATCGCCATTCAAGACTTAATGTGTCTGCTCTAAGAGCTTACAATCAAAGCCCCTGTTTCTTTATAAGCATTTTCTAAAGGTGACCATACCATTCTTGTTCTTTTGTTTCTGGCTTATTTTGTCTCACCAAATGTCCCACATGCTCATCCACATCGTTGCATATCTCACAACTTTATTCCTTTTTGTAGCAGCACAACCTTCATTCATAAGTACATACCATTGTTCGCCAATCCACTTCTCCATCAGTGTGTCCTTCTGCCACCTACAATCATCGGGTATCATGTAGAGGGCCCAAAGTCCACAGTCCATCAATGTTCTCAATTTTAGATAATTTCATTGTTCCCAAGATAAAGAAAACTTATAAAGACACCCTTGCCGAATAGGAAATCTAAACCTCCCATTAACTGTTGTCTTCCCCCATTATTTATCTCTGCTGTTGCTGTGGTAGTACTGATGGTTTCCTTTTGAACATACATAGCATGCAATAGCAGTTTTCTCACAGTACCCTAGACTTAAATACTTTTTTATACAAGAATCGTATCTTTGAAGTAATTCTTACAAGAACTCATTCATATTTCTAGTGTGGGTCAGTGGGACACATAGGTCTATACAACCCCTTTCAATCTTGTTCATCTTCCATATGGCAATATTACTTCTAGACTTACTAGAGGATCACCTTTGTTCCTGTTTATTTTCTTACATTGGAGTTCAACCTCATTAGCTAACAGTTCACCCATCTCTAGCTGATATGTATCTCTAAGTCCCCTATATTCTGTATTATAAGCCTCTGAATACCTTTATGCTGGTCATAAAAGTGGAATTATACAGTATCTGTCCTTTTGTGTCTGGCTAACTTCACTCAGCGTTATGTCCTCAAGGCTCATTCATCTTGTCATCAAGGTGCTTCAGGACGTCATTTTGTCTTACTGTTGCATCAAATTCCATCGTATGTATATACTACATTTTGTTGACCCACTCATCTGTTACTGAGCATTTGTTTTGTTTCCATCTTTTGGCAATTTTGAATAATGCTGCTATGAACATTGGTGTGAAAATGTATCTTTGTGTCATTGCTCTTAGCTCTTCTGGGCATATACCAAGGAGTGCTATTTCTGGGTCATAGGGCAACTTGATATTTAGTTTCCTAAGGAACCACCAAAGTCTTCCATAGTGGCTGTGCCATTATACATTCCCACCAGCAGTTGCATAAGTGTCCAAGTTTCTCCACATCCTCTCCAACATTTATAGTTTCCTGTTTGTTTGATAGCAGCCATTCCTATAGGTATGAGGTGGTATCTCATTGTAGTCTTGACCTGCATTTCCCTTACAGCCAGTGAAAATGAGCATCTCTTCATGTGCTTTTGAGTCATCTGTATTTGCTCTTCAGAAAAATGCCTATTCATATTTTTAGCCCATTTTATAATTGGGTTGTTTGTTCTTTTGTTGTTGAGTGGTATGATTTCTTTGTATTTACAGGAAATCAAACCATTGTCAATATGTAATTTTGAAATATTTTCTCTCATTGAGTTGTCTGCCTCTTCATCTTTTTGACAAAGTCTTTTTGAGGGCCAGAGACATTTGATTTTGAGGAGTTCCCATTTATCTATTTTTTCTTTTGTTGCTAGTGCTTTGGGTCTAAAGTTTAGGAAGCTACCTCCTATTACCAGGTCTGGAAGATGTTCCTTTACATTTGCTTCTAGAAGCTTTATGGTGCCAGTTCTTATATTTAGGTGTTTGGTCCACTTTGAGTTAATTTTTGTATAGGGTGTAAGATAGGGGTCCTCTTTCATTCTTTTGGCTATTGATATCCAATTCTTCCATGCCCAATTATTGAAAAGACTATTTTGTCCCAGTTCAGAGGATTTGGGGGCCTAAATTCAGTTGACCATAGATTTGATGGTCTATTTTTGCACTCTCAATTCAATTCCATAGGTCAATGCTTTTATCTTTGTTCCAGTACCATGCTGTTTTGACCGCTATGGCTTAATAATAGCTTTTAAAGTCAGGGAGTGTCAATCCTCCCACTTCATTCTTCTTTCTTGGGATACTTTTAGCTGTTCCAGTTCTCTTTCCCATTCAGATGAATTTTGCAGTTAGCTTTTCCAAATCTTCAAAGTATGTTGTTGGAATTTTGATTGGTACTGTGTTGAATCTGTAGATCAATTTGGGGAGAATTGACATCTTATCTATATTTAGCTTTCCTATCCATGAGCAGGGAATGTTTTTCCATCTATTTAGATTTCCTTTGATTTCTTTTAGCAATGTTTTTTAGTTTTCTGTGTACAAGTCATTTACATCCCTAGTTAAGTTCATTCCTAAGTACTTGAAAATTTTCATTGCTATTTTGATTGGAATTTTTTCCTTCAAAAAAATCAAACTCCTCAGCTAAGTTGTCACTTGTGCATAGAAATGTTGCTGTTTTTTTGCACATTAATTTTATATTCCACCACCTTCCTGAATTTGTTTATTAGCTCAAGTAACTTTGCTGTATGTTTCTCAGGTCTTCCAAGTATAGTATCATATCATCGGCAAATAATGAGTTTTCCTTCTTCCTTTCCAGTTTGGATGCCTTTTATTTCTTTGTCCTGCCTGATTGCTCTAGCTTGAACTTCCAGCAGAATGTTGAATAATAGTGGTGACAGTGGGCATCCTTGTCTGATACCTGATCTTAGAGGGAAGGTTTTCAGTCTCTTTCCATTGAGTGTGATGCTGGCTATCAATTTTTTGTATATTCCCTTTATCATATTGAGGTAGTTATCATTGATTCCTATCTTTTGGAGTGTTTTTATCATAACAGGATGCTGAATTTTGTCAAATGCTTTTTCAGCATCAATCAAGATGATCATGTGATTTTTCCTTTTTGATTTGTTAATGTGCTGTCTTACATTAATTGATTTTCTTGCATTGAACCATATTTGCATTCCTGGTATAAATCCCATTTGGTCATGGTGTATAAATTTTTTGATGTGCTGTTGGATTCAATTTGCTATTTTTTTTTGAGAATTTTTGCATCTATGTTCATTAGGGAGATTGGCCTGTAGTTTCCCTCTCTTATAGCATCTTTGCCCGCTTTTGGTATTAAAATGATATTAACTTCATAAGATGAGTTAGGTAGAGTTCCTTTATCCTCAATATTTTGGAAAAGTTTGAGCACAATTGTTGTTAGTTCTTTCTGGAATTTTTGATAAAATTCCCCTGTGAAGTCATTTGGCCCTGGGCTTTTCTTTGTAGTAAGTTTTTTGATGACTGATTGAATCTCTTTACTTGTGATTGGTTTGTTGAGATCTTCTATTTCTTCATGAGTCAGTGTAACTTGTTTGTGTGTCTCCAGAAATTTGTCCATTTCATCTAAGTTGTCTAGTTTGTTGGTGTGGAGTTGTTTATAGTATCCTCTTATGATACTTTTTAATTTCTTCAGAGTCTGTGGTAATTCACCCCTTCTCATTTCTAATTTTATTTGCATCCTCTCTCTTTTTTTCTTTGTCAGTCTTGCTAGTGGTCCATCAATTTTACTGATTTTCTCAAAGAACTAAATTTTGGTTTTATTGATTCTTTCTATTGTTCTGTTGTTCTCCCATCCAGTTATCTCTGCTTTAATCTTTGCTATTTCTCTTCTATTTGCTTTGGGATTAGTTTTCTGTTCTTTCTCAAGTTCCTCTGGGTGTGCTGTTAAGTCTTCGATTTTTGCTCTTTCTTGTTTTTTCATATAAGCATTTAGGGTAATAAATTTCCCTCTTAGCACAACCTTTGCTGCATTCCATAAGTTTTGTTAAGTTGTATTCTCATTTTCATTCATCTTCAGATAGCTACTGATTTCTCTAGCAATTTCTTCTTTGACCCACTGGTTGTTTAAGAGTGTGTTATTTAATCTCCATGTATTTGTGAATGTTCTTGTTCTTTGGTGGTTATTAAGATCCCACTTCATCCCTTTTTGATCAGAGAAGGTGCTTTGAATAATTTCAGTGTTTTTAAATTTATGAAAACCTGTTTTGTGCCCCAGCATATGATCTATCTTGGAGAATGTTCCATGAGCACTAGAAAAGAATGTATATCCTTGTGCTTTGGGGTGCAATGATCTATATATGTCTGTTAGGTACAATTCATTTCTCAAGTCATTTAAATTCTTTAATTCCTTATTGATCTTCTATCTGGTTGTTCTATCTATAGAGGAGAGGGGTGTTTTGAAGTCTCCTACTATTATTGTTGAAACATCTATTGCTACCTTCAGTTTTGCCAATGTCTGTCTCATGTACTTTGGAGCTCCTTGATGGGATGCATAAACATTTATGATTGTTATATCTTCTTGGTGAATTGACCCTTCAGTTAGTATATAGTGTCTTTCTTTGTGTCTTATGATGTCTTTACATTTAAAGTCTGTTTTGTCTGATATTAGTATAGCCACTCTGGCTTTCTTTTGGTTACAACTTGCATGGAAAATCTTTATCCATCCTTTCACTTCAAATCTATTTGTATCCTTGTGTCTAAGATGAGTTTCTTGTAAGCAGCATATAGCTGGATTATGTTTATTAATCCATTCTGCCAATCTGTATCTTTTAATTGGTAAATTTTGTCCATTAACTTTCAAAGCTATTATTGTAAAGGTATTTCTTGAATCTACCCTCTTATCTTTTTCATTTTATTTGTCAGATCTATATATTTTTTCCCCTCTTTCTCTTTGTATTCTTTAAATTACCCTTAGTGGTACTGTTCAAATTCTGTGCCCTCATCCAGACCTCCTTCTCCTGTGTTTTTTTTTTCAGCCAGCAGAACTCCTTTTAGTAGTTTTGGTAGGGCTGGTCTCTTGTTGACAAATTCTTTCAGGACTTATTTGTCTGTGAGAACTTTAATCTCTGTCTTAATTTTGAAGGACAATTAAGGACAGTTTGGAGGTTACAGAATTCTTGACTGGAAGTCTTTCTTTTTCAGGATCTTGACTATATCACACCACTGCCTTCTTGCCTCCAGGGTGCTAGTTGAGTAGTCTGAACTCAGTTTTATTTGGTTTCCCTTGTATGTGGTAGATTGTTTTCTTCTTGCCACTTTCATGATTTTCTGCTTCTTTTCAACATTTGACAGACTGATTAGTATGTGCCTTGGGGAAGGTCTATTTGGAGTTCGTTGGGCTTCTTTGACTTGTATATTTATGTCCTTTGTGAGGGTTGGGAAGTTTCTCCCCATTATATCCTCAACTACTCTTCCTAACCCTTTACTTCTTTCTTCTCCTTCTGGGACATTAATGATTCTCATATTTGTGTGCTTTCTTTTGTCTATCATTTTCCTGAATTCCAACTCATTTTTTCCCATCTTTTTTGCCCTTTGCTGTTTTGAGCCTTCCAAGTCAATTATCCTGTCTCCTATTTCACTTATTCTTTCTTCTGTCTCTTTAAATCTGGCATTGTGTGCCTCTAGTATGTTTCTTATTTGGTCAACAAAGTCTTTTTGACCAAACAGTGACCAAAATAGTGATATCCACTATTTTTCTATTTATTCTTTCAAATTCCTCTTTATGCTGTTCTACTACCTTCTTGATCTCCTTTATGTCATTTGTTATCCCACTTATTTTATTAAGTGGAGTTGTTTGAATATCTTTAATTTGTTGTTCCAATGTCTGTGTTTCCTCCAGTGTTTAATTTGGTCATTAGGCAGGTCTATATCTGTCTGCATGGTGATATGCTTTGTGATCTTCTGCTGTCTTTGTGGCTTGTAAATATCTTGATTGATTTACTTTGGGAATTTTGATTTCTGCCTTGTGTTTGCAGTTTGTTGTATAGCAGGGAGCAAGGCATGTGCTGGGGCACCCAATGCAGTGATTTGTTTCAGGGCAGGTCTAGGCACAGATTGAGGATGTTACACTGATGCTTGTGAACCTGGGCGCCCAGCAGCCAGGGAGGATGTAGCTGTTCAGGTGCACCGGTCTGGGGGGGTGTAATCCTGGTGTGCACTGATCTGACACAAGGCTCTTTGTGTGCATATATAGAGCTGTGGCAGCCGGTCGACATTATACTTTCATGGACTGGAGGCAGATGTGACCCTGCTACATAGGTCAGCATTTTCTCAGAGTTTGGAAATGAGGTGGAGGGCCATGAGTATGCACAGCTCTAGGTCTGCTGTAAAGTGCAGTTCCCAGACCTGAATGACATGTTGGGGGCTCGTGCACATGCTTGGGCCTGGGAGTGCTGTAAATGGATGCACAGAGCTTGGGGTTGGGGGGGGCAGAGTGAGGCTGTGCAACTCTATGGGCAGGGGGGCTGGGGTAGCCTAAGTATGTAGGTTGGTGCCCGCAGCCTTTATAGCTGGCAACAGCCTCAAGGAATAGGGAGGGGGAGTTAGTCCTCCTGAGGGATGCAGGAGAGGTTGGTAGGTCTGTGCTTGGGGTGGGGTGTGGGGCAGATACATGCTGTGGAGGCTGGTGGGGTGGGGCACCTGGAGCATGGGGAATGGGAGCAGGTGATGGGATTCAGGTGCATGGGGTGAGTCGCCGCTCATGGGTTTGTGCTGGTGAGGTTAGTGCACCCAAGGAATACTGCCTGGCTTATTTCTTAGTCCTGGGTTCCCATGTGCACTCCTGTGGGCTCCGTGGCTCTGCACCTCTGCGCCAGGATCCAGCCTTCTGCCTCTCAGTTCCTCGGCCTCTGCAACCAGGGCCGTCCCTGGTCAGCCACACTCCCAAATTGTCATCTTCGTCATCCTCCTTTCCCTTCTCTACCTTTTCTTTTCACTTTCACTTTTCAAGTATAAGATTTCCCAGTCTTTTCAATCACCTGAATGAAGTCTTCTGTCTTGTGTGTTTTTGCTTCATCATGAAATCAAACCTCAAAATCAGCACCAGGGGAATTCTCCATCAAAATGCACTTAGCATATCTTGTAAAATAAGTTATTTTTGGAGATTTAGATCTTACAAGCTGTATATATCTGAAAGCATATTGGTATTTTCCCCAGTACTTTTCTGGTAAATTGTCAAAGCTTATCTTACTGGTGTTGTCAGTAGGGTTTTGACAGCTTTTTGACCTCATCTCCAGAAATCATATTTCAGGTCCTCTAGATTGGGGTCACATAATCCATTTTAAACAAGTTCCCACAGTATGTCTTTTCTTTCCTTTTTCTTTCTTAGTTATGATGTTTAAAAAGAATTGAAATATAATTCCCATACTGTACAATTCACAAATCTAAAATGTACAGTTTAATGGCTTTTAGAGTTAGTATTAGTAATTTTATGTAGCCATCACATCAATTTTAGAGCCTTTTTGTCAGAAGATCTACTCTGAAAATGAACTAGTTCACATATTCTCTGACCATATCTAAACCTATTTTAAGGCAATATAATTAAATTGAAGAGCAATTTATGCTTACTTTTGTCCTGAAGAAATTCCTTTTACTATCTATGAGACATTATAAATGTATGCAAATGTATGCAAGAGGACTTAGAGCTCACTAGCTTTTTTTTTAGGTAATAACATGTAATTTTTTATTCATTTACTAATACAGTGTTTTATTTTCCTATAATTTTTTTTTAAAGGGAGTGTGCTGGCTTGAAAGGATTATGTGCCCTAGAAAAGCCATGCTTTAATTCTGATCCATCTTGTGGAGGCAGCCATTTATTTTAATTTTTTTTTATTACATGGGCAGGCACATGGGAATTGAACCCAGGTCTCTGGCATGGCAGGCAAGAACTCTGCCACTGGGCCACCATGGCCCACACTCTTTTCCTATAATTTTTAAGGCAGCCTCTTTCATCATGTCTTCATATGACAATGTTTTTATAATTCTGTTTCATTTAGAAAGAGTACAAGATTATTTAATCTTTCTTGTAGCATGGTTGTCAAACTTTTTTTATTATTTATAATTAAGATGCAAAAAACATGAGATTTCAATGGAGATATTTTTGCTATTTGTAGTGCTGGTGCAGATTTGTGTCCTAAAAGCACAGGAATTCTAAATCACTCCTTTGCATGATTTTTATAAAAATATATTGCACTTACATAAATCAAGTATATTCTCGAAGAATAGAATTGTTTTCTTTAGGCAATATAACCTAATTATCTGCTTTAGAATGTTATATAACAGACAGTTAGAAGAATTTTCTACAGAGCAGCATTTGGCTCTATACATTTCAAATATGCTTTCTCTTCCATAACTCACAACATGGTGCTGGGTGTCTTAGGACACTCACATTACAGAACAGCCCTCTCCTGTTAGAATACCGGATAAGTCAGCACAGTGGGCAGTACAGGTATTCCTGATCCTGGAAGTCAGTCTTCTACAAGTGTAGCTGACAATATCGTAACTATACATGAAAGTGACTGCAAGCCACGTATTATATCTCAGTGAAGCCAAATAAATTGCATCTCCACCTTTCCCTTAGCTGCATCAAAATTTTGGCAGCCACTCCAATGCCAGTGGGCATGAGAAAAGTATGCTGAAGGGACTGTCTGAATGGAATGGTCTTAATCAACTGAAGGTGAAATGTCTTACTCTTAAAATTTACCAAATCCGATGGCCACATTAGCACACTGTTAAGGTCTCCTCACATGGCCTGGAAGGTTAAACTTCAAAGGTTGCACAGAAATCAGTCTTTGTCCTTTGCTTATTGTGGCATCTCTGGCAGTGTCTGTTCGTCGCCCTGATTCCAATTCCATGATGGGCCATATCACATCTGTGAAAAACTGAGTGAGATGTTGTTTTATTGACTTCTAGGCACTTCTTTTGAGTCAAAAAACCATTTCCGCAGAACACAGGTCTCGTGTGCTGTGAAACTAGCATGTTACTCAGTTTGGGAAACTGAGTGAAATACTTGCTTCATTGATGTCCATACACTTCTTTTAAGTCAAAAGCACCATTTTCACAGTGCATTTTCCTAGTACTCTGGGAAACAAACATTACTCAGTATTGAAAACTGGGTGAAATATTTGCTTCATTGACACCTCTGCACTTTTTGGAGTCATAATAGTATTTCTGCAGCTATTGGTCTAGTGCTTTGCAAACAAGTATGTTATTCATGTTTGAAACCTGAGTGAAATACTTGCTTGTTTGACTTCCATGTGCTTATTTGAGAAATGCACAAGTTTTACAGAACATTTGCCTAATGCTCTGTTATACTAGTATGATACTCAGTTTATAAAACAGTTTGTTTGCTTGCTTCATTGATGCTCATGCACATCATTTTGAGTCAACCACCATGTCAACTGAACAATGACCTCGTGCTCTGCAAAGTTAACAGTTACTCAGTTCTGAAATGGAGTGGTCCACTTGCATGATTGTTTCTATGCTCTTCTGTTGAAACAAAAAAGAATTTTCACTGTATATTAGCCTAGTGTTCTGCTAAACTAGTGTGTTACTCAATCTGACAACTGAGTGAAATACTCGCTTCATTGACTTCCATGCACTTCCTTTGAGCCATAACACTATTTCCACAGTATTAGTGCTCTGCTAAATGAATATGTGATCCAGTTTTGAACCTGAGTGAAGTACTTGCTTCATTGACTACCATGCACTTTTTTGAGAAAAAACACAATGTTCACAGGACACTGGCCTTGTGTTCCGCAAAGTTGGTACATCATTCAGTTGTGACAACTGAGTGGTCTGCTTGATTCGTTAACTTCCGTGCCATTCTTTTGAGCCAAAACATCATTTCCATGGAACATTGGCCTAGTGCTGAGCAAAACTAGCATGTTACTCAGGTAGGAAACTGAGTAAAACACTTGCTACATTGAATTCCATGCATTACTTTTGAGCCAAATACCATTTCCAGAAACGCTTGGCTTAGTGCTCTGCGAAGTTAGTATATTAATCTGTTCTGAACACTGAGTGACATGCTTGTGTCATTGAATTCCATGCCCTTCTTTTGAGCAAAAACACCACTCTGCTGAACACAGGCATAGTGCCCTGGGAAACTAGTGTGGTCCTCATGTTTGAAAACTGAGTGAAAATCTTGCTTTATTGAATTACACACACTTCTTTTGAGCCAAAAAACCCTTCATTTTGGAGTGATACAAATGTTCTAAAAATGAACATTTTTAGATCATTTTAGGTGGGGTAGTGGAAGGGTGGCTCAGTGGCAAAATTCTCTCCTGCCATGCCAGAGACCCAAATTCAATTCCTGGAGCCTTCCCATGCCAAAATAAAATAAAATAAAATAAAATAAAATAATAAAATAAAATAAAATAAATAAATAAATAAATAAATAAATAAAATAAAATAAAATAAAATAAAAAATAAAATAAAATAAAATAAAAATAAAATAAAATAAAATAAAAAACTTAAATAAAATAAAATAGTAAAGTAAAATAAAATAAAATAAAAATGATTACAGTGATGAATGTACAACTATGTGATGATATTGTGAGCCATTGTTTGTAAAACTATGGATTGACTGTATGCATGTGAAGATTTTTCTATAAAAATATTTAAAAAGATACCCACTAAATGATGCCATTATGCAGATTTTAAAAGGCACACAAATATACTCTATTATCTATGTTTGTGTATGTTTGAGTATGGGTGTATATAGATATGTATGGATATGTATGTGTATACACACAGAGAGACTCAGAATTACCCATGAATATTGGTCAATTTCTGAAGAACAGTTACCTCTCAAAGAAGAGGGAGGAAGGAGTTAAAAGGAGGGGAGCATTAGCTTAAAAAATGTAACATTTTTCATATTTTTAAACATCTGAAGTACCTATGGTAATTGTCAACAGGTAAATTAATTATATGATTGTCTCTTTTGCTGTTTCTTTATATATTTTTGCAGTATTTAAAGGTATTTTATGCTAAGAGGAGAAATAAAAATGGAAATATTTCAAATATAGGACTAATTGTTCTACTAAGCCATATTTGAAGAGTATTTTTTATTTTTTATTTTTTGAATGTCTTTTAATTAGAAATTGATAATCTCAGTATCTGTGGCATTCTAAGTTTGGGTTAGGGACGTTGCTTTTGAAACTGCAGGTTGTGACCCTGTAGTGCTTATGAAATCATTTAAGTGTGCGTGACATTTTAAAAATAAAATAAAATGGGGAGAGGTGCAAGGGTAGTTCAGTGCTAGAATTCTCATCTGCCATGTGAGAGACCCAGGCTTGATTTTTGGCCCATGCACATCCCAAACAAAAAAACAAACAAGCAAATGAATACATGAAAAAACCCACAGCAAACAAAAATTCAACAAATGGTGCTGCAATAAGGGGATATTCACATGGAAAAAGAATGAGATGTGGCCCCCACCATACAGCATACCAAAAATAAATAAATAAATAAATAAATAAATAAAATGGAAGAAAAATTTAAAATACAAAGAAATAAAGAAAGTAGACCAGGCCACGGTGGCTTAGCAGGCAAGAATGCTCGCCTGCCATGCCAGCGGACCTGGGTTCAATTCCCAGGGCCTGCCCATGTTAAAAAAAAAAAAAAAAAAAAGGAAGTAGACCGTCCTTCGTTTATGCAGGTGTAAGAACCTATGCGTAGGAGATTGGATCATGGGCAATGTGGCCCACTCCACCAGGCCTGATGGATTTTCTCTTCCCACATCACCCCTGACTGCAACTTCTGGGGAATGAGAGAAGAAATACTTTTATTTTGATAAATTTGTTGGGTGAATTTGCTCAACTGCTTTGCCTCTGTGGTCCTATGGAACAACAAATTCTAACATTGACATCTGCACCTATAAAAGAAACACAAATTAATGAGACTGCTATTCAAACTTTATGTTTCAGTAACAGAGAGGATGAAATATTCTCATCATTCTAGGTGTCTCCTGAAAATTCCACTGCATTCCTTATTTTATTTAAATGAAATCTGGTGTCAAAGAAAAATAAACAAATTTGATACATTTATAAAAGTGAGGATGATGAAGGAGGCTTCCTTCATTATTATGCGATCATTAAGACTTCTTTCATTGTCACAGGCCAACCTACTGTTGGTCTCCTGTTCTTTATTTTTATTGTAGTTTAATATGTTTTATTTTGTTTATTTTTTGCTGGTTGACAGTATTTGTGAATGACTGTCAGAAGCAGTCAGTAGAAAGGAGAAATCTTGTGTTAAATAGTTTACATGCAGAATATGGAACAAGTTCCTAAATGTCCTTGCTAGAACCCTAAGACATAAAAGGTGATATAATTTTTTCTTGTTTCATGATAGGTTATATTTTGTTAAATTTGTTTGCTCGTCTACATTGTCCTTCATGCCAGTCATGTTTCAATTTGCTTTTTGTAAATGAAAAAAAAAGGGGATACATGATGGTCTTTCCCTAGGACTATCCTGATAATTACACCCCAAATATGATCCAGAGATTTGGGGAAAAAGTAAAGGTGAATATGACCTAAAGGCTCAAACTACTGGCCACATATCTAAGGGAATAGTTATCAGAGTTAATTTATTTTTAAGAATCAGCGTGCCTGAGAAATTAACCAACATGACATCATAATGAAATTCTTGCCCGTATGATTCCCTGCTGTCTGCATGATGCAGACTCCATGCCAGACTCTTCAGATTTACTTGGCAGCACCGATGGGAAACCTCATTTTCACCTTCACCAACATTGACCAGTATTTCCATGTTCCCCCAGATTTCTTTCTGAAGAATGTGTCCTTCAATGGTATCTACTCTATCTCTGTCACTATCCCTAAATGCATCATGAACTCTCTGACCAACAGTCATTCCATCCCCTTCCAAAGATGGGTCACGCAAATTTCTCTTTTCATGCTTTTAATGGCACAGAGTTTGCCCTCCTCAGAGTCATGTCCTATGATGCCCATATGGCCATGCGCCATCCTCTGTATTATGAAACCGTTATGAGAACAGACCACAGTGTGCAGATGGTGACAAAACTGTGGGTCAGTGGACTTAGCAGGTACATCATATGTCAGGCTCTGTGGGTCCAATCCTCCATTCATGTAGTGGGTATATTATTCTCTGTCATGTTCTGTGGGCCCAACATAGTGCATCAGTTTCTCTGTGATGTTCCATCATTGCTTACACTTGCCTGTTCTAGTGAGCAAATTCTAAAATATGTATTTATTATTGCTAGCTCTCCATTTGGCTTTGTTTTCTATTCATGACTGCTTCTTAGGTTCACATCTTCTCAGATGTTTTAAGGATTCCATCTCCTTGAGGAGGGTCTAAAACTTTCTCCATCTGCATTTCCAATCTCAGTGGTGACCTTGACTCTTTTTTATGCTATTTTAACATATTTAGGTACAGAATATAAATCTGCATCATCACTGAACCTGCTTATGTCTGTATTATATGCTGAGTTACCTCCCAGCCTGGATCCTCTTTCCTGTAATTTGAGGAATAGGAACATAAAGATAAACCTAGACAAAACACTGAGGGGTAAAATAACAGCAAATACAAGAATGTTATGTTGCTTTAAATAGATATATGATGGAACTTTTAGGAAGATGGTGGAATAAGATGGGCAGGGCCAATTATTCCATTGTGAAATAACTACACAAAAGGCAGAAAATGACTGGAACATAATTTCCAGGGTATGAATGGCTAGAGAGGGACTTCAACATTATATAGAGAGGTCCTGGATGAAAAAGTGGAGAAAATAACTGAGTGGATGTGATGAATTTATTCAGTTGGGACTGCACCTGTGGCCAGCTGCTATACATACATCACACTGGGTGCTGTCTCAGTCTTACAGCTGGAAGCTCCCTTGTGGAACCTGGGAAACAGCAGAATTGTTTCAGAAAGCACAGAGACCTTACTGCAGGACCGTTTCTGTTCCCCAACTATGAGGTGAGCCACTTTGGGGGAGACTGGATTTCCTCCCTGAGGAGGAGAAGGGACCCAGAGCAGAACCAATATGACAATTGGCCAGTGAAGAAGAGACTCTGGTCATGCTGCCTATATTCTTTCTCTATGGAGGATCAGGAACTCAAAGCTTGCATGGGCAGAGAGTTGAGGGCACGGAGAGAGCTGTACTGGAGCACCAGGAGATCCGTCATCACCCCCAGAGGTTCAGACTGCATGCTGACCTGGTTCTAGGGTTTCAATGAAAAGCAGGACACTCCTGTGCTGGCTGCAGACTGTGGAAACTAGCTTCTCACACCCACAGCCCAAGGCCATTTCAATCAGGAGCAGGGGATCACCAGACCCATTGTATGCACATGTGGATTTCGCATCAAGGTGTGTAGTGCCCACCACCAACCCTAGAACTGGTGGCTTGCAGCACATATAGAGACGTGCTACTTTGACTGGACTTTCAGCTGCTCTGGACCCTGTCAAGCAGGCTGCAGAATTGGGCTTGAGGGGAAGAGATGGCCCAAGAGAGCCTTCTGCTGGATGGATATGGAAAGTACACTCTAGCAAACTGCTTTTTGCTTAGTCTTCAACAGATTTCCAAATAGACTTGCATTTATCATGGGAGGCCTTGGACTTGGTTTGGCTGGGAATTACTGATTAAGTGCAAAGAATACCTTCAGTGTAAGCCCAAGCAACTGTAAAATCTTAGGCAAGCGAGGGAAATCAACTTTCAAAATAATCTTATCAAGATAATCAAATACCTAGAAACCAATAGAAAATCAAAAAACACATGAAGATGTAAGAAGATATTGCTAAGCTAGATGATCTAATTCAAAAGCCAGAGGAGACACAGAATTTCGAACAACTAATCAAGAATGTACACACAAATCTCTGAAATAACTTCAGTGGATTGGATAAAGTTATAAAGGATAGGAAGAAGAATTTTAAAGATTAAATAGAAAAATAATAGATCTTACAGAAGTGAAAGATATTATAGATCAAATTAAAAATATACTAGAGCTACCCAACAGCAGATTTGAAGAGGCAGAAGAAAGAATGAGGGAACTAGTGGACAGGGTAACTGAACTCAAGCACACAGAGGAACAAATGGTGAAAAAGATGGAAAATTTTGAATTGGATCTGAGCAAAATGATTGACAACATGAACCACACAAATATAAGAATTATTGCTGCCCCCAAAGGAGAAAAGAAGTGTAAATGGGCTAGGTATATTATTTAAGGAAATAATTAGGGAAAACTTCCTAACAATTTTTAAAGACATAAATATGCAAATCAAAGAGGCCCATGAACTCCAAAAGAATAAATTCAAATCTGACATACTAGTCAGATTGTCAAACGCTGAAGTGGAGAGAAAACAGCAAGGGAAAAGCAATTTACCACACACAAGGGAAGCTTCATAAGTATTGACTACTCAATGGGTACCATGGGGGCAAGATGGCAGTGGGATGACATATTTAAGATTCTGAAACAGAAATATTGACAGCAAAGATTTCTTTATATAGCAAAACCATCCTTCAAAAGAGAGGGAGAGTTTAAAGTTTTCACAGACAAACAAATGTTGAGAGAACTTTTTAATGAGACATGCCCTACAAGAAATACTAAAGGGAGATGTGTCAGCTATTGAAAAAGAACAGGAAAGAGAGGTCTGGAGGAGGGCACAGAATTGAAGAGTATTAGTAAGGGTTACTTAAAGGATAAAAAGAAAGTGAGGAAAACATATACTGGACAAATAAAACCAAGGGATAATATGGTTGAATAAAAAACTGCCTTTACAGTAAATATGTTGAATGTTAATGGATTAAACTAACCAATTAAAAGGTACAGATTGACAGAATTGATTAAAAAGGTCACTCGGCACTTTCCACAACTTTCTAGTGAACAAAACATTCCTATCCTTTAAAAAAAATAAAACTAAAAATCATTCTTCCATATTCCCTCTGCCTATAATTAATTAGTAATTAATTTTATGATAAAGTTCTAATGAAATATAAATTGTTTTAGCTAAATTCTGCTTTTCTTTGCATTTTTTGGTAAACATGCTAATAATTAACTCATTTTACTAATATCCACTGTAACATTTAACATGGTTTGACAAATTTTTTTTTCAAAAAAGGAAGAGCTAAAGCCAAAGATCTAACTGAACAATGAAGAAACTAGAGAAAACAAAATACTAACCCAAATCAAGTAGATGAAATTAAATAACAAAGATTAAAGCAGAAACAAATAAATTGGAGAACAAAAGAGAGAGAGAGAGAGAATCAATAAACCCAAATTTGGTACTTTCAGAAGATTAGCAAATTTGACAAACTCTTAGCTAGATTTACAAAATCAAAAAGAGATGAGATTCAAATAAGTAAATCAGAAATGAGATGGGTGTCATTAGCATGGATCCCATAGAAATAAAAAAATATTATAAGAGGATACTATTAACAACTATATACCAACAAATAGACAACTTAAATGAAATGGACAATTTCCTAGAAACATACGTGCAACCTATACTGACTAGAGAAGAAATAGAAGACTGCATACAACCAATCACAAGTAAAGAGATTCAAGCAGTCATCAACAATCTTCCTGCAAAGAAAAGCCCAGGGCCAGATGGCTTCATTGGAGAACTTTACCAATTATTCCACATAGAGTTAACACCATTTCTGCTTAAACCCTTTTAAAAAATTGAAGAAAAAGGAACATCATATAAATCATTCTTTGGGCCTCATATCTTCCTAATACCAAAACCTGAAAAAGATATGGCAAGAAAGGAAAACTACAGGCCAATCTCCTTAATGAATATAAATGCAAAAATTCTCAACAAAATACTTGCAAATCAAATCCAATGGCACCTTAGAAGAATTATGTACCATGACCAAATAGGGTTTGTTCCAGACAATCAAGTGTTCTTCCATACCATAAAATCAATAAGTGTAATAGACACATTAAGAAATCCAAAGGGAAAAATCACATCATCATCTTGATTATTGCTGAAAAGGCATTCAATAAAATTCAGTACCTTTTTCTGATAGAAACACTTCAAAGATAGGAATAGAAGAAAACTTCTTTAATATCATAAAAGGCATATGGGAAAGACTCACAGCCCGCATTACACTCAATGTTGAGAGACTGAAAGGCTTTCCCCTAAAATTAGGAATGAGGCAAAAATGCCCCATGTTACCACTTTTCAAGATTGTGCTAGAGGTTCTAGTGAGAGAAATTAGGCAATAAAATGAAATAAAAGGCATCCAAAGCATAAAGGAATAAGTAAAACTCTCATTATTTGCAGATGTCATGATTCTATATTGGAAAAATCATGAGAAATCTATGACAAAGTACTTGAGATAATTAAATTCAGCAAAGTGGCAGGATACAAGATTAATGCACAAAAATCAGTAGTCTATCAATACACTAGTAATGACCTAAATAAGGAGATAACTAAGAAAAAACTCCTTTCACAACACCAATTAAAAGATTCAAGTGTGTAGGGATAAATTTAACCAAGGATGTAAAACACCAGTAGACTGAATATTACAAAACATGGCTAAAAGAAGTCAAAGCAGACCTAAACAGGTGGAAAGACTTTCTGTGTTCATGGATAGGAGGCTAAATGTCATTAAGATGTCAATTCAACCCGAGCTGATCTACAGATTCAAAGCAATACCAATAAAAATTCTAACAACTTATTTTGCGCACTTGGAAAAGGTAGTTATCAAATTTATTTGGAAGGGAAAGAGGCCTTAAATAGCCAAAAACATCCTAAAAAGAACAAAGTTGCAGGATTTCTACTTCCTGTCTTTAAAGCTTATTATAAAACTGCAGTTGTGGGCGGGCCACAGTGGCTCAGCAGATAAGAATGCTTGCCTGCCATGCCCGAGGACCCGGGTTCGATTCCCAGTGCCTGCCCATTTTAAAAACAAAAAAACAAAACACCACAGTTGTCAAAACAGAATGATATTGGCATAAAGATAGACATAGTGAACAATGGAAATAAACTGATTGCTTGGAAATAGACCTTCAATTGATTTTTTCCTTTCCAACATTTTTCTGCAATTATATTGAAATATAATCATATACCATGTAATAATCCAAAATGTAAAATCAGTGGTTCACAGTATCATCAGATAGTTTTGCATTCATCACCACAATCAATTTTCCATGACTCCAAAAAATAAGAAGAATAAAAAAAATAAAAAGAATACCCCAAATTCCCCATGCTTCTATCCCCCCCCCCATAATTTCTATATTTTCTGTCCTTACTATTTACTCTTCTGGTCATACATTGGATAAAAGGGAGTGTCAGACAGAAGCATTTCACATCGTATGGTCATGCTGAGAAGTTATATAGTTATACAATCATCTTCAAGAATCAAGGCTATTGGATTACAGTTCAATGGTTTCAGTTATTTCATTCTAGTGATTCTAATACATTAAAAATTAAAAAGGGATATCTATATAATGCCGAGGGATAACCTCCAGAATGACCTCTAGACTCTACCTGCAATCTCACAATTCCACTGAAAATTTATTGTCTTTCATTTCTCTTCAACCTTTTGGTCAAGATGTCGTTCTCAACCTCATGATGCCAGGTCCAGGCTCATCACCAGAAGTCATGGCCTACATTGCTGGGTAGATTTACAGTGCTGGGAGTCTTGTCACATGTATGGTGGAGGGCAGTGAATTTACATCCCTAGTTGGCTCAGAGAGAGGCTGCATCTGGGCCATAAAAGAGGTTCTCTGGGGGTAACACTTAGGCCTAATTACAAGCAGGTTTAGCTTCTTCTCTACAGGAGTAAATGGCATAAGGTCAAGCCCCCAAATCAAGGAATCAGCCTTATTAATTTGGTGGTCCCCAATGCTTGGGAGGGTGTCATTATTCCCTAGGTGGGGAAATTCAATATTTCCACATTTTTTCCAGTCTCTCAAGGGAGCTTTGCAAATAATTTTTCATTGTCTCTTGCATGTATTTGGGCATCATACTAACCTTAACATACCCACAGGACCTCATTCCTATTCAAGTTTCCATGTAATTATGTTGTTTGAATAAAATGAACATACAAGTTAAATTAGATAATCTGCTTCAGGAAATATGAATTTTGCAACAAATAAATATCTCTTTCTTTGGCCTCACACAGAAGTTGAAGTTTTAGCAGCACAGTTAATATCATCCTTTAGTTTTCAGTCTGATTTACCTTAGTCCTATCTATATCCATTTAATTCATATATTTAATTGAAGCCTGATCTCTTTTTCAGCTTTTTAATAATTGCTATGTGAGGTAATGCTGAATTTCATAGTTTCAGAACTCTAGCTCTTAGTTTCAGGTGTCACGCAGATACCCAAAGTTCCAGGGAATGACCAGGTTATACACAAAGAGCTCAGCATCTCAGAATTTAGAAATAACCATTATAACTCAGGAATAGATGTGACTGCTATAGGAGATTACAACCTAGAAACCTTTAAAATAAGATTTCTACAGATAATCTAAGCTATCAAATTCAATTCTCAAAGTTTGTACATTAAAGTTAGGCTATATTAATGAGGCATTGTAATGTTTGTCTTTTCATTTCTGGCTTATTTCACTTAGCATTCGGTCTTCATGGGCTAATTACATAGTTACATGCATCACAACTTCAAAACATCTTGTAGCCACTCAATTTTTCATTGAATGTATACACCGCAATTTGCCCTTCTATTGATCAATTTATGTACTCTTAGGCCACCTCCACCCTATGCGCATTGTAAATACTGCTGCTATAAAGAGAAGCGTGCCGATGTCCATTCATGTCCCTGCTTTCAGCTCTTCCAAGCATATACCTAATAGCAGTGTTGTAGAGTCATCTGGTACACTTATACTTAGCCTTCTGTGGAACCACCACACTGCCCTCCAGTTGGTCTCCACAATTCTATTTCCCTACCAACATCCCTCTCTTAACATTTCTCCAGCACTGTCCCTTTCTGTTTATTTTTTAAATAGTTTTTATTCACACACTCTATAATCCACCTTAAGTAAACAATCAGTGTTTCCCAGTATAATCACATAGTTATGCATTCACCACCACAATATGTATGAAAAAATTCCATTTCTTCCATAAAGAAAGAAGAAGAGGAAAAAATTGAAGAATAAAAAATAAAATAAAATAAAAAGAAGAAACCACAGCAACACCAAGAATCTCATACCTCTCCCTTACATCCCCTCTTATTGACATCTAGCTTTGGTATATTGACTTTGTTACACTTACTGACAGTGTATTACAAGTTACTAGTGACTATAGACTCTTGTTTGCCTTGATTGTATATTTCCATATGCCATTACATTTTGAATACCCTGCAGTGTTGACATTAACTTGTTCTCCTTCATGTAAATAAATTTTAATATTTGTACATCACTGTGCTGCTTTGAAACTGTTGTGCTGAGTTATAAAGCCCCAGTCCTCTCCTATCCATACTTGGTGTCATACATGCATCTAGCCTTACTCTTTCAACTATATTCCAACTCATCTCTGTTCAGTTTACTTACAATATTATGCTGCCATCAGATAGTGTTGTGCTGTCCATTTATGGATCTTTACAGTCAATCCTGTTGAATATTTTGTGCTTGTTCAGCAACAAATGCTGGTTTTCTACCCTCTTTCTAACTCCTGATAACCCATGTTCTCAACTTTAACTCACAAAGTTCACTCACTAACGTTGACTTATACTAGTGAGACAATTCCATATTTTTTCTTTTGCTTCTAGCTAATTTCATTCAACATAACGTCCTCAAGGATCATCCATATTCTCGTACACTTCATGACTTTATTCTGTCTTACTGCTGCATAATATTCCATCGTATGTATATACCACAGTTTGTTTAGTCACTCATCCATTGAAGAACATTTGAGCTGTTTCCATCTCTCAGAAAATGTGAATAATGCCACTCTGAACATTGATGTGCAAATGTCCTTTCGTGTCCTTGCCTTCATTTCCTCTGGATATATACCAAGTAACAGGACTGCTGGATCATAGTGGGTGCACCATTCTACATTACCACCAGCAGTGAATAACTGTGCCCAAATTGATTTTGCCTCTCCCTTCTATCATTTTATGTGTTCTATAACACTTGTTTATGGGCCATTTTCTTACCCTCTTTGCTTAATCATTTATAAAAGCTTTTTATTTTATTCACAGTCTAATTAGTTCTATTTTTCTGTTGAATTATTCCCAACAACTTCAGCAAATAAATAAATCTCAGAGATTGTAATAAAAAACCAAACAGAAAAACACTGGACTTCTAGACATTTCATTGATCCATTGATATCTGAAGGACCATTTTTCCTTGTGTGAACTGCTTTCCTTGAAATGCCATGGAACACATTTTTTTTTACTTTAAATTACTTAGTTAAATTTATAATCTAGCTCAAGAAATATTTCATTGATAGTGACTGTGCTACTTCATGATCTAGGTAATATTTTCATTATAGTTTCAATATTTTGAGTACAGTCATGCATCACACACACATATCTTCAGACATCATTTTTAAAGTAACCACTATAATTAACACCAGAATCAGAAACATTCTATCCCCTCCGTGAGTATAAATTTATAATACGAGTTAGACATAAGTGTACAAATAATCTTGAGGCATACCACAGATACTTCAGTTAATATTTCAGTTGTCGTATTAAGGAAAAACATAAATTAAAATATACAAAAATCCCTAAGAAATGAGAGAACAGTTTCATCTTATATAACCTGAATAGTTATTTTGCACCATGTATAGAGCCTTTACAAATTCAATATCTTGCATATTTATTCATTCAGTAATATTTCAAGGAGTCACTTTCCAGGTAGAATTACATTTACCCTTAATCATATAAACAATTCTTCTTCTAGATTCTTTATAATCATAATCTTTATGAAGGACACATATTGGTCAAAACTCTCAACACTCTGGAGAACTGCTGATTTCACTCTCCAGAGAGGCTAGTTTTCCTTCAAATCTTGATTGGTAAGGATTCTTTGGCTATACTCTTGAGATTATTTATATGTGCAATGGTGCTTATTAGCAATAAACTTACCAACTTATTTTTTGTTACACTTATAAAATTGAAGTCTCCAAAATATTTCATAGGTGAATGAAGATTCAATAGATTATCAATTTTATGCCTGATTATCAATGTATTTATTGACATTATAAGACATCTGTAAAATCATATACTGGCTCATATTAACAACAGCAAAAACAGCAATTTACCAGTAGCTGATAAATTAAAAGAAATTGGGAATTTAGTTTAGACCGAGATTGTGACACATTGTGGTATTCTTTCAAATCCCTGGATATGGTATTATTTCCTCTGAGAGTGAATTGTAGAATTCACACGTGAAGCTAGCTGGTCCTGGGCTTTTCTGTTTGGGGATATTTTTTATCACTTATTCCAACACTTTACTTATAATTTGTCAGTTGAGGTCTTCTAATTCTGGGAGAATTAGTGTAGGTTGTTTGTGTGTTTCCAGGAATTGGCCCATTTAATCTAAATTGTCTAATTTGTTGGCATATGACTGTTCATAGTATGCTTTTATGATTTTTTTTTTATTTCTGGGGGGTTGTGTACTAATGTCCACCCTTTCATTTCTGAATTTATTTACATATTCTCTCTTCTTTGTCAGTCTAGTAAAGGATTTGTCAATTTTATCAGTCTTTTCAAGGCATGAACTTTTAGTTTGTTAATTCTATTTTTTTGTTCTCAAATTCATTTATCTGTGCTCTAATTTCTGTTATTTCTCTTCTTCCACTTGCATTGGGGTTAGTTTGCTGTTCCTTCTCTAGTTCTTCCAGGTGTACAGTATGTCTTTGAAGTTAGTTCTTTCTTCTTTTTTAATGTGAGCATTTAGTGGTATAGATTTCCCTCTTAACACTGCCTTCACTGAAGCCCATATGTTTTGATATGTTGTGTTCATTTTTTCATTCATCTCAAGATATTTACTTATTTCACTTGCAATTTCTTCCTTGGTCCATTAATTTTTTAAGTGTGTGTGTGTGTGTGTTAGAGTTCTCTAGAGAAACATAATCAACAGCAGAGATTTGTAAATATGAGATTTAAAGAGGTGTATCATGCAACCATGGGAGTGGAAGAGTACAAAATTCATAGGGCAGGCTGTGAAACTGGAAGCCCCAATGAAGGGTCTGAAGGAACTTCACAGAAGAGGCTTGCTGACTGAAGAAGCAGTGAAAGAGTATCTCTGCTCCCTTAAAAACCTCCTACTGATTGGATTGCCTCATTGTGGGAGACACACCTAAGTTGATCACGAATGTAGTCAGCCACAGATGCAATCAACTGACTGATGATTTAATACACCAGCCTTACTATTTATCAATCAGTCAGGAAATATCTTTGCAACAATCATCAGGCAAGTGCTTGCCTGACCAGACAACTGGGCATAAACACTTGACCAAGATGACACCAGAATCTAACCATCATGGTCTGTTAACTGCCACATATTTGTGGATTTTCCAGTTCCCTCCCTGTTATTGTTTTCCAGCTTCATTCTATTATGGTCAGGGAAAGTGTTTTGTATAATTGCAGTGGATTTTAATTTATTGAGGCCTGCTTTGTGACACAACATCTATCTATCCTGGAAAATGATCCATGAGCATTTGTGAAGAATGCATATCCTGCTATTTTGGGGTGCAAGTTTTTTTATAACTCTGTTAAGCCTAGTTCATTTATCATTTTATTCAAATTTTTTCTGTTTCTTTATTGGAAGATTTGGAGGCATGCTAGATGTTCTATCTATTGCCTACATGTATAGATAGTCTATTTATTGATAGAAGAGATGTTCTATCTATTCTCTGCTTTTTTATGATCCTTTCTCTAGATATTATACTTTTTGATGAGAGTGGTGTATTAAAGTCTCTAACTACTTTTGTAGAGACGTCTATTTCTCCCTTTAGTTTTGCAAGTGTTTTCCTCATGTTCTTTGGGATATTATGGTTAGGTGCATAAACATTCGTGATTGTTATTTCTTCTTTGTGTATTGTCCCTTTTGTTAATATATAGTGCCCTCCCCTGTCTCATATCAGTTTTGCATTTATAATCCATTTGGTCTTTTATTAGTATGACTACCCCAGCTCTTTTTGCTTGTTGTTTGCTTGAAGTATCTTTTGCCAGCATATTTTTGTCTTTGGATCTACGACGAGTCTCTTGTAGAGAGCATATATTTGGATTCATACATTTTTATCCATTCAGCCAAACTGTGTCTTTTGACTGGAGTGCTTGATACATTAACATTCAATTTACTCCTATGAAGACAGTAATAATTTAAATGACTTTCCCTTATTTTTATATATGATAATTTATTTTTTAGCTTTATTTTTACCTTTTTAGTTACCCTTACTGATAAATTTTCTTTTCTATACTCTACTCCAATTCTCTCTCTGTTGTCTTTTCCTTTCAGACTGCAGAACTCCCTTTAGCATTTCTTATAGGGGAGGTTTGTGGTTTACAAACTCTCTCAGTTTCTGCTTATCTGTGACTATTTAAAATTGTCCCTCACTTTTGAGGGACATATAAAGAATTCTTTCCTGGCAGTTTCTCTTCCAGTACCTTAAATGTAGCTTACAACTGCCTTCACAATTTCATGGCCCCTGATGAGAAAGTGGGACTTAGTCTTATTCCACCCCCTTGCATGTGATGAAGCACTGTTCTCTTGCTGCTTCCATTATTCTCTCTCATGATCTCTCATATTTGACTTTCTCTTTAGTATGTGTCTCAGAGTAGGTCTATTAAGATTTCTTTTAATTGAAATTTATTGTGCTTCTTCAACATGTATACTTATGTTTTTTCATAAGAGTTGGAAAATTCTCAGCCATTATTGATTCAAATATTCTTTCTGACCTTTTCCCCTTCCCATTTCCTTCTGGAAAACACATGATGCATATGTTTGTACTCTTTATTCCGTCATTAAAATCCCTGAGACCACCCTAAATTTTTTTCCCATTATTTTCTCTAACTGTTCTTCAGTCTGCAATATTTCAAATTTCTTATCATTTGGTTTAATTATTTTTTCTTTTGCCTGTTCAGGTATCCTATTGAATGCCTCTAGTTTACTTTTAATATCTTCTAATGTGCCCCTGATTCTCATAAATTCTGTTATTTTTCTTTATATGCTTTCAAATTTTTCTTTATGCTCATCCAGTGTCTTTTTAATGTCCTTTATCTCTTTAGCCATATTTTCCTTCATTGCCTTGAAATGATTTAGGAAAGTGATTTGAACATCAATGATTAGTTGTTTCAAATTGAGTATCTCCTCCAAACTTCTAATTTATTCCTTTGTACTTGGCCATGTTGTCTTGTTTCTTACTATGGCATGTAATATTTTGTTGATGCTTATTTAATTAATTTTGTTGATATATGTAATAAATGAGTTTATTTTGAAGCTCAGTTTGCCTCTCTTGCCTGGGCCTTTATTGCTAACTGGCTGTGTGAAGGCTCTTCTTTTACACTTGCTTCACTTATTCTAGATCTTTTGAATAGTTGGTATTTAGTGGATCAGATGTTCCAGCTCTCCTCATCTGATTCTTGCCCAGGATATGTGCTTTTAAGATTGCACTGACTGCACAATTGTTTCACCCTTAGGAGAAAGCTTACTTACCACTTTTCTTTCTCTGGGAATCTTTATGTGTTCCTATTTGTTTTATTTTTTGTCTGCAAATATATTTTAATTATTATTGTACTCCTTTCATGGCCTCTAGCTGCTTTTGCCTGGAGGTCAAATTCCAGGAGGAGGGTCAAATTAATTCAGTATTTCCCAGGCAAACATGGACCAGAAATCCACTAAGGTTCACAGGCCAACTCCAAAGTGCCCCAGGGAAAGGGTCAGGAAAGAAAACAGAAGCCTTCTTGATAACTCCTTTAACATTCCTGGCCTGCCAAACAGATGGCAAGCTGTTCACCACATCTCAAAGAGGTCCTGTGTGTATAAACTTCTACTAAAGTTTGAAACAAAGGCTATCTCCACCCTTGTCCTAGGTGAGCTAAAACCTAGGGGAAACCAGCAATCCAAATTTACCAATCTAAAGCCATGATATGTGCTTGGCTGTGCTCACACCTCATTCCTTTGGAAAGCGGATTTCCATCCCTTACCATCTGCAGCAGCTAGCCAGGGATTGGGCCATGAGGTGGTTCACCTCAAGGATGGGGGATGGACACCATCAGGCACTATGAGGTGAGCTATTCATGTTCTTTATTGCAGTTTCTCAGTCTCTTCCTCCTGGTCTCCCCCAGATACTGTATAGTGATCTCCTGGCTTTTGGAGCTCCAGAACTGTTTTTTCAGACAGACACTAGCTGTTTTGGAGGAGGAGAGTATACTGGAGTTTCATATTCTGACATCTAACCCAGAAGTTCCCTGGCCAATTGGTTTTTTGCAAGGCTGCCAAGTCCACTCAATTGGGAAAGAATAGTCTCCTCAACAAGTGGTGCTGGTAGAATGGATATCCATATGCAAAAGAAGGAAGGATGACCACAATCCCTCACCATATACAAGTATTAACTCAAGTTGGATCAAAGACCTAATTTAAAAGCCAGTGAAGTAGGGAAAACTCCAAATGACACCCAAGAAAGCACTGGAGCCTCTGAGAAATGTACAAAACCTTTATTGTCATGGCAGACTCAGAGGACTCCTGCCCAAAGTCTGAACCTTAAATATCCTTTGTTTCCAGATTATATAGGCTAGCAAGCAAGGTAGGAGTTACTATGGGAATGGGCAGTAAACACTGGAAAAATACAGAAACAAAACTTGCAGGGCAGGAGTTACTATCTAGCCCTTAACTGAATTCTTTTGTCTGAGATGCCAGCAGCCCTGGCTGTGATTGGGGCAGGCATGGCAGACATCCTATTTTGTACACAGATAGCTTCGGACATGACTGAGTAAGTCTGAACATGACTAGAAACAGGCACAGCAGACATCCTGTTGTACTTCCTTTGAGAAAGCATGTGTTTACATACATTTGTGAGTGCACAAATTTGCAGAGTGATACACACAAATACTCAGAGTGATACGCATAAATGCATAAAGTCATACAGCAAGAATATTGAGGTTAAACTTATGAACTACCTTACCAGAACTACTACATTCCTAGAAGGAAATAGAAGTATCCTTAAGATTTTCTGTTAGGAAATAGTTTCTTCAATTTTACACCCAAAGCACAAGCAATGAAAGAAAAAAAAAGGTACCTACTCAAAAGAATTTGCCATGAAAGTGGAAAGAAAGCATACTCAATGGGAAAAAGTATTTGAAAATGATATGCCCAATAAGAGCTTAATATTCAGAATATAAAAAGAAAATCTACAGCTCAACAATTAAAAGCAAAGAATTCAATTTACAAATGGACAGAAGGCTTGAATAGACATTATCCCAAGGAAGATATATGAATGGCAAAAAGTCATATGAAAAGATGCTTAACATCATTAGCTATTAGGGAAATGCAAATCAAAACTACAATGAGATATCATTTCACACCCACTAGAATGGCTATTATTAAAAAATGAAAAATTACAAGCATTGGAGATGATGTGAAGAAATAGGAATACTCATTCCTTGCTGGTGGGAATGTAAAATGATGCAGCCAAGCTGTGTATTCACAGCTGTTTCAGGTAGGTACCATATTAAAAATCAAATCACAAAATGAACACAAGAATGATACATACCTAGGCTATCTTAGAACAACTTTGTTGTTATATGGGGTACAAATAATTAGGTATTATAATGATACTGATGCACATCAATGTTGGTTCAGGGAAAAACTTGTTAGTAATTTCAAAGAAACCCATCCAATAAAATATAGAAACATACCTGAACAATTAGGTAATATGTCGCTCTTATTTAACATGGATACATGTTTTGAAATATTTTATGCTTGAAAAAATCAGTAATCCTGGGACCATCTCCACTGAATAAATATTATAGAGTAACTTCTTAGATAGATCCATATTTAAGAACCATTCTGCCTCTAGTTTCCTTATAAATGTGGCTTTTCTTTAAGAAGGACACATATGTATCATAACTCTCATTAGCTTGATTAATTGGTGATTTCAATATCAAACGGCTTCCCTTCAGTTCCTGCTCGATAAGATTCCTTACCTATACTATGGAGATTAACTAAATTTGCAGCGGTGTTCCTTTGAAACAAGATTTTCAATGAATTATTTAGTAATACATAAAAGACCAATTTTCAATAATATTTCCAAATTAATAGGCATTCAAAAGTATTTCAACTTCATCTCAGATTTTAAATGCTAATCTGCCAAATCATTTTTCCCCTAATAAAATATATTTTCTTATGATTTTGGACTAAAATTATTGCAGGAAGGGAAAGCATACATAGACAAACTGAAAAATTGAAAACCAGTAACTGACCAGAAGCTACTATTTTTTAAAAGTAACATCCATGAATTGATTTTAAATGATAACAAGTAAATACAAAAAAATAAGTTTGGCAAAGAATCGAACTTAAGTCAACAAAAATTGTTTAAACAAATCCTTGAACATAGGATGTGACCAATTAAGTTGGGCACTTTTCAGAATGTCATTTATGACTCTTCAGAGAAAGTTCTTAGGATAGGGGAAAATTTGTCATTTTTCTAAGTATTATTATTAATGACTGGTAATATAAAAAGAAGTACAGTGTGGGAGTGGTTAAGAAATCTTAAGGAAAATCTTGAAAATAAAGGTTCAAAAAGAGAAGTCTCTATTTACCCCTACTTTTTTTAGCACAGCTATAAAAGTTAGTTGGGACATTTGGTGAGTGATAACAGAAGTCAAATCTATAGAAGTAGAAGGGGCAACAATACAGTATAGGACACTTGGTAGTTCCAAAACTGGAAACCCTCAGCATGATTTCACAGAGTTCCAGGATTTCTTACATTCATTATCACTCCATATTCTCAGTGTCTGCATGTGTATTAGTCAGGTAGAAATCTAGATTCTGAAAGTGTGCCTGGCTTGATAGTGTCTGCAAATAGAACTTGACATGGAAAAGACAATTGACACTAAATCCAAATACAGGCAGATTTGACAATTTGAGACAATTGGGAGGAAAACTGATAGCATGGAAGCTAAGAAAAGCAGAGTATTCTTATTTTATAGAAAAATAGCCCTCAAAATAGTATAGTAGTCAAAAAAGTAATACGTGCCAAATTATACTACCACATATAGTGATTATTGAAGTACATAATTTCAAATACATAAAGATATATATTTATAATCTGTCCTCAATTTGGAGGACATTCAGAGACACTTTACATAGTTAAAATACTGAAGGTCTTAAAGAAATTATAATTATGTTGCTAATAATATCTATTTAAATGACATCATTAGAAAAATCAAACTGAGGCATGTTTAAGTAAATATTGAAGTTAGTAAGAATATATATATACTTGGCATATTTATAAAACATATTTCAGAAAAAAGCATATTATTTAAAAAAATAAAATGTGGAAGGAAAAGAGACATTGTTTACATTTTGAAAACTTATTTACTATATGGATAAGTAGAATACAGCTGAGTTTCCTCATCTGCTTTATCATTCATCTTGTTACTGTATGTAAATTCGTTTAAATTGTATGAACAAAATATAGACTCACACAGAATTATGGCTATAAAAGGAAAGCAGCGTATTAACATTTTTCAGATATTTATCATATTCTGTGATGGTCCACAAAAAATCAAGTAGTGGCTTCTTAAAGAATGCCTTTTATTTGCAAGTTCCATACATATTAATAAAATTTTAAAACTCCATTAGATTTTAATAACTTTTTCTATTTAAGGATGTTGAGTGAATATTATTGTCAGATTTGCCATTAAACGATTTGTTAAATAAATAAGATATTACAATATATCTCAAAGTCTTCTTGATTCTAATTTATTTTTTTACAATTGCATATGCTTATGCTGATTTCTGGTTTTATCTTTCTTGAATTACTAAATTAGTTTATGTTTTATATCTTTACATAATGTTTTATTAGAAATTTCCTGTTATTTGTAGGTGTTATTTCTTCCCCAATATTCATTTGAATTGTTTAGAAAAGAAGCATTCTCAATATGCAAGAAGTCTATACATTGCAATTATTGCAATTTAAACATAAAGGACTACATATTACATATAAAAGTTCATTGAAAAAAATAAAAAATAAGATTAGGAAGCAAATGTGAAGATGATAATTTGCTACACAGCTTTGAAAAACAAGTGTAACTTTTATAAATTGAAGGAGATTATAGATTAATCTAAAGATTTAGTGAAATGAAAATATTGATTAAAAGTTAATAAATATAATGAAAGGCTTGACAATTTCCCTGGATATGGCACACAGGAAGAAATGGAAATTCACACAAACAAACTGATGCACGTGCACATGCACATGTGCATACAAAAAAATACAAGTTAAGTAACAAGTAACAGGGAATATGAAGAAGGAGAGAAGAAATTAAGACCAGGAACAGAGGTAATTATTTTATTGGTAATGGCTGATATTTCCTTAAAACAACAAAAGATATGAAACCACATGTCCAGAAAAACAATTTATCCCCAACCAGATATACAAAAAGTATCTATAAATGATGTGGTATATCTTTTGTTTACCCTACCTTGTAGAGAGTTTATCCTTCTCCAGTCTTCTTTTTATCCCAGGAGTCTAAAAGATTTGGACTACATGAAGACGTACATTGTTCTTGGCTTCTGATTAGATTTTTCTTGGCTTCTCATTAGATTTCTCCAAAGAGTGACACTTTCAGAAGAGCAGATGGAGGGAGATGAGTCCACTCAGAAGTACTTATTCTCAGCTCTCTTTCGGTGGAGATCTCTGAAGCTGGTTAAATTCTCTAACTGAAGTTCCCGTCTCTGGCCAGGCAGACCTTACACCTAGATCCCTCTTTTTCTTTCTGTCTTTTTTCCCTTTAAACCACTCTTCTACTCACCATTTCATGGATAATTATGAAGATGGTTCCCTGTTCTCATGAACTTCATAAATACTTGCTTCAGCAGTAAAATTGGCCATAGATGTACAGACCTGATTATCATCAATATCAGGAGGTCAACATTCAAGTATGGCAGAACTGTAGCAGATACAAAAATATAAATATATTTTAATGACTCACAGAAATTGAGGTTATAAATGTTCAGGAAGTTTAAAAATGAACCAAAAAATTTTTATCAATGAAGATGAAAATATTTGCATGAATTTAAGACAACAATTTGATTAAATTGTTACAGAAAAATAAATATGAAGTGTGTGCTGGCTTGAAATTATTAGGTATCCCAGAGAAGCCATGTTTTAATTCTGATTCAATCTTGTGGGGCCAGTCCTATTGTTCAGGATGGAAACCTTTAACTGGATTGTTTCTATGGAGACTGACCCATGCAATTGTGAGTGTGAACTTCTGATTAGATAACTTCCATGGAGATGTGAAACACCCAATTGTGGATGCAATCTTTTAATTGATATAAATGTGACTTTGCCCATTCAAGGTGGGTCTTGACTCATTTACTGGAGTCCTTTAAAAGAGAAAATATTTTGAAGAAACCTTGGATGCAGATACTGACAGACTTTTGTAAGTGCAAAAGCCCCAGGAGACAGTTGCTTGAGGGCCCAGCAGACATGACCATATGCCTCCCCATGAAAGTCTAAGCAAACCAGAACCCAGAGATATGTCTGAAAGGAGCTAACTGAAGGCCTACAGATGCTTAGAGAGGAAATCACTGGTATCAGGAGCTAGAAGCTGTGGAACAGGGAACAAAGACCAGGAGATACCAACCACATGTCTTCTCATGTGAAAGACATCAGCCTTTCTTGAGTCAAGGTATCTTGGATGCCTAAGTCTGGATATTTTTTATAGCCTTAGATCTGTAAACTTGTAATAAATTCCCTTCATAAAATCCATTCCATCCCTGGTACATTGCAATCCAGCAGGTTTGGCAAACAATTACAAAGTGAAAGACACAATAAGAGAAATTGACACATGATCTGGAGTCACTGCAAAATTGTAATAAGCTAAGAGAAATCACTCAGGAGAAAGAGGAAAGCCTGACCCTCTTCCAGGGAAATTTAGTGGAGATGCTAAAAATGTATACTAATATAAGCCCAGATTCCAGAGAAGGTCAAATTTTGCTGGGCACTCATTCCATCAGCTGGTCTGCCACTGACTTTTGGAGATAGCTGCAAAAGCTTTCCAAGGGCCTGCAGACTCACAATAATAACTTACTTGAAATTGCCTTTTCTGTCTTTAACAGTCAAAACAAGGTCAAGGAGGAGGAGAAGGCAAAGAAAGGTAAGCAGAGGATCAGAGAACAAGCTCAGATTATTTTAATCACTGTTAACAATATTCTGTCCTCTAAGGGCAGCCCAGCCATGGCTCCAAGCCTCAAGAGACTTGCTTCAACTGTAAGTCAGAGGGTCACTGGCCAAGAAGGTGCAAAAATCTCAAGACAACCCTTAACCTCAGGACCCACTAGGGCCTTGCCCAAGTGCCACCAATATGAGCTTTGGGCCCAGGGGCTGCACTGTCTCTCCTAAAGGGAGGGTTGGCAGAACAGCTCCTCAATCCACACTCACAGTAAATAAAGAAGACTGCGGGTACCCAAGGTCATGAATGGCTGTGCTGACTTCACATCTAACCAACCTAAAGGGACCCCAAGTGACACTAGATGGGACAGGTAAAATGATTAATTTCTTAATTACTACTGGAGTCACTCTGTCCTAAACTGCCACTCTGGGCCTACCGCCTCCCCAGACTTGCCTAGTTATGGGAGTTCACAGTAAAGCCAAAACAAAAATCTTCACTACCCCTGTCCTTTGTAGTGTCAAGTACATTCAAGTGTCCCATCAATCTCTCATTGTCCCTTAATGCCCACTCCTTCCTAGGGAGATATTTTTCATTTCCTGGAGGCCATTTTAAGACAAATTTACCTGGTGTTTACCCCCTTGTTTGCACTGAGACCCCTACTTAATTGAAGCCTCTACTTAATTGAGGCCTCCTGGTATCCTGGAGAAGATCCTCAAGCAAATAACACTCCCAGGGCTAGTCCATGAATAATCCCTGACTGAATAGAAGTTTTCAGTCCTAAATATTAAAAATGCATTTTTGTATCTCTCTTCATCCTAACTCTCAATACCTATTTGCTTTTGAATGGCAGGAAACTACAAATAAGATTCCCACCCTCCTCAGACAAAGCTGCCCCAAGGGTTTCAAGATAATCTCTAAATCTTTAAAAAAGACCTTAGAAGCAGACTTTACTGGCTTCCAATTACCTATATTGTAACACTTACAATATACTAACTTTGTAAACTAACATATTCCTAATATAAAACAATTTTGTTTACTGAAATCATTGCTAACTGAATGGATGTGGAAAGTCACAGAAAAGTTTATGAAAGTGAGTTTTGTAGTCATTACTCACTACAAGTACTGAATGGATGTGAAAAATTGTGGAGACTTTAAGAAAGTAAGTTTTGTTTGTAGTCATTGCTGACTACAAGAAGTTATAGGGTTCATAATATATTTATAAAAATAAATTCTGTGTCCTAGACAATGCTGCTCTTTGCTAAACTGCTCTTAACAGAAAGTTATAAAAAAATTTTTCTTAACCATCTGAGTACTCTGTTTAACAGATAAGAAATTTTGTATCAGAATCATATCCTTTCAATGGTTTATAGTAAACTTATCCTTTATTTCAGAAGACAGGTCTTCTTACTCATAAAGGAAAATTGTTACAAAAGATTTGTTTTCTCACCTTGTAAAAGTAAAGTGCTAAAATATTTTAACATATTACCTTAAAAAGTGTTTAAGAAGATTACTGTTGCAGGCAGCCCCTGTTTGCTAAAGCCACTTCCTGTTGCAGCAGGCAGGACCCTGTTTACTTGGGCCATTTCCTCTTTAAAAAGTCTCCCAGGCTCCAAAGATGGTCAAAACTGCCCACAGGCAGAATAAGAGAAGCTCCTGTGAATCTCCCTCCCTTATAACTGCTCATCCACTTCTGTGAACTCAGCATTGCAATCCTTCCATGGCTGATCATGGGCACATAGGCAAATGCTTCCCTTAAAACCTATAACAACCCCTGTTCAGGGCTCAGACTTTCAGAGGCTACTTGGCTGAGCCCTATGGCTGTAGATGAATAAAACCTCCTTCCTGAAACCTTGGAGCCTCAACCCTGGTTTGTTCTGTTGGCTTGCAGCCTCGTTCCTGGTTTCACACGACATTTCAATAATTAACAGAGATTTTCTATCCTAATTTCTATTAGGCAAATTTGCATGGGTGATATATTATGTATATATTTAGAAATGGTTTCTATCCTAATACTGATCTATATAACATTAAAACTATCAAATCATGAGAACAACCAAATTGGCTTGCCAGTTGCACTACTTTACTCTTAGGCTTCTCTAAAAGTACAGGTGGTTAGCTGTAAGTCAAAACTTCATTCCACAAAAATAATTTTAAAGGATAAACAAGACAAGTATAAAAACTATGTCTATCTGTTGATCTAACCCTAATAAGAGTTTAAAGGTAAAATAAGGTAAAACCTCTGGTATAGTTTAATTAATAACCCCAGTATAAAACAACTGTCACATGTTTTTACTTTTAAAAGTAAATTCATTTAAAATGCTTCTAAAATTAAAGCTTACCATGTAATTTCTTATTGCAAGTCCCTTAAACTTAAAAAAAGTCCCTTAAACTTAAAAAATTCCCATAAAACTATTAAATTTCCCCATCTGTGGAATTTCTTCTATTCTCCTAAGCAATGAGGGCTTCCAATTTTTAAGCCAAAGCCCAGCCCCCAGGGACTTCAGCCCAGAAAATAAAATTTATTGCCCTCACCTGTGCTCTTTGAGGAACAGGGAAAAGGCTCCGCTTTCCACATCCTGCACACTCATGCAGCAGTGCAGAAAGAGTGAAGCTTTCTCCCAATTAAGTACCACCAAGTGATACTCAATTTATTTAATGCCATGCTCTTGCCAACAAAAATGGAGGTAATTCACTGCCCTCACCATCATAAAAATAATGCTAACATCTCTGGAGGGAATAACCAGGGAGCCAAAGCTGCAGACTCACCAAGCCTTTTCTAAGCCTCACTCTTGCACTCTTAATTTAGCTCCTGCACCCTCTTATTACCCAGTTAAGCAGAAACAAGCTGTCTAGCTAAAATTAACTGTTGGACCTGAAAGATGGTCATTTCTTTCCCTCTTCCCCAGTCTCACTTGGCTAGTGTGTTTCCTAAACCCATTCACTTCTATACTTCTCTTGGTATTCATCCCTTGCATGTTTAAGCTCCTCACCAAGTTTATTTCTTCCAGACTAGCCTTTCACATTAAATCATTGTTGATGCAAGGATTTTCAGCTATTCCTACAGCCCCTTTGGATTCCTCTCCTCTCAACCTAAAAGAGATAGCCAGAAATTTCCATGCCCCATTCAGGCAGAACCTATGTCCCCTAAAAAGCCAGAAGCAAATGCAGAAGACAGTCATCCCTCAGCACCCTTTAAGATTAAGGGGTGAGCACTCTCTGAGGGGGAATTTGAGTCAGGCTAGAATAGGGAGAGAAGGCAAAGGGAAAAAAAAACACTGAAGGATCACTTCAGCAAGGATGGTTAATGAAGATCAGGAAGGCATGTGCCTGGGACAGACAACCTGACCATGGGCTACCCACTTACGGGAAACACCCAGCATCAGCCAACCCATCTGACACCAAATGATACCCACCCAAATGAGTCTTCTTTGGAGAAGGGTAGAGCCAACAGACCCACCCAAATGCCCTATCTACCCCCAGGGACTGCCCTGCAGAGGAGGGAGTGTAGGAAAAAAAAGCCCTGAACAAAGGAGGGGGGGAGGGTGAATAAGTAAGACTAATCTATAAAAGCAAATGGTCCCACATTGCATATTGTCTCTTACCTCCCTCACCTCAGTCTTTGCAAGAGTGCCCACCTTCTTATATGTGTTCTTAATAAATTTTCTGCCTGCTTACTCTAAAAAAAGGGTGTGTGTGTGTCAAAATTCCACATTTGCCCTCTACCTTAGGAATGCAGAAACCCAGAGACTTCTGACAGAAGTGGTGGAATATAAAGGCTGCAGGGGTTGAGGCAGAGAAGCAACCCTGGAAATGAAAGGCCCTGTTAAGAGGAAGGTAAGGATGAGTGATATACATTATAAAGTGTATTCAGGGAATATAGATATTACATAATGTGGATGCCTTAGTTGCTTCTCAAGATGTTCTCCAGAATGCTAATGGATAAATCAACACTCAATTGGGAAAATATTGAGTGGTTCCTTTGTGGATAAACTGAGTCACTGAAAAAATTGTAATTTAAGACCCTTCAGAATTTTCACATCCTATATCAATGAAATTCAGATCTTAACAAGACCAGTCCATGCACATTGTCCTTCCATTTATGAATGCCCTCATAATTATAGGCTTACAGTCAAGGATCATCAGATGCCTGTGTAAAGTCTATACTTTAAATACAAAAACAAAAAGAAAAATAATATTTGCAAAAAAAGAAATGCAAAATAAATAAGCATTTTAGATAATAGAAGACAAATCTAAAACCACTTACTAAAAGTTCTTAATAGAGAAAAAAGAGAATATCTCCAAAGACTAGTCATATAAATTACTTCAGAGAAACAGAGTTCTGAATATATGATGATTCGATAGAAGAAAAAAAATTGTGCCATAGGAGTGTTACAAACATGAACAGTTTAGACACATCATTGAAGTTTAAGCTACATATTTGAAAAAATGAAATTTGGAGAGAAAAATTTGGAAAATAATATCAATGAAGGAAACCTAATTATAAAATTGCAGAAAGAGGAAAGAGAATGGAAAAAGTGAAAAAACATTATTTCCAAATGAAGGAAATGAGCTTTAAAAAGGATCCAGTGAAAAACCCAAAAAGTTAAGTATAGAAATAAAAATATTACACCATGGCACAGCATTGTAAAATTCAAAAGCCCTGTGAATAGAGACACTTTTAAGATCACCCAGTGACAGTAAAAGATAAAATAAGAGGAAAATACAACTGATTGTGAATTTTAGTGGGATGAATTGGTATCAGACTTGGGGTGGGGGAAAGAGAAACATTTAAATTCTTAGGAAAAACCAATTTCCAACTTAATGTCTTCACACAATAAAAGGAGCAATTTGTGAGATATTAGAATTCTTGCTTATCTCAAAGTGTGTTAATTTGCTGTTTGTTTTGGTCCTCCAACTTATAGTACTATTTTGCTTGTATTACAATTGTAGATTTAATACTAATTTCTCTAAAAAATTATAGCTCAAGAATACTAACTTGATCTGAATAAATAGTTTCACCCAAGATCAGTTGGTACAAGAACATACTGTCAAATCAAAAAGTATTTTAGGTTTTACCTAAAAAAAAGTATTAAAAGTATATTTAAGTATTAAAAATACTTCCTATGAACAGCAGCATCCACTGATGCAGCCCTCTTTCCTCATCTTCTGTCCCACTCATCACCTTGTTTCTGCCTCACCTGCTTTCCTGGGCCACACTGCCCATGGCTGCCTGCACCTACCACAAAGCTTGTGTACTTCCTGAACTCTGCCACTCATGCTCTCTCCAGATAGGTACTCTCCTCTGCTCCTCAGAACCTATGCCTCCTTCCAAAGCAAAATTTGGTAGTGAGAGCAATGGCATTCCCACTTAGATTTTGCTTGGATTTGCTGCATTGCTTTAACTGAAGCACTGCTAATGGAAGGCACTCAAGAAATGATGAATGAGTAATCAGAAGCTAGAATTAATTATATTTCTGTCAATAGATATGCAAATCATTGTCAGAATAAAAATATGACAAAATGATTTCACTATTTGCTCAGTAAGTTTGTATTATAGTGTGATACAATTAAGAAAGTAAATGGATGAAAAGATAGGACAATTTTCCCTTTGGAATCAAGCAGTTTGGCAAATTGTCATTTCTGAGCAATGATCAGCCCATGGGGGAGTTGCAACTGATGTAAAATGGCCTAGATTTTCAGCTCCTTGTGTCTGCCTACATAGATACTGATGAGGCCAGATTATGTGGGCACCATATGAACTTTAAGAGCAATCAATAAATTTTATTACCTCTATTAAAATGAAAGTTTACAATTTCCTACTCTACTTCTGAACAGATATGATACCACTAGCAGCAAACATCAGAAGACAGCTGGAACCTTCAGGCACAATGACTAGTTAGTCATTATCTTTAAATGAACTTTCATTTTAGATTTAAAAGTAGCCAGAGAAATAAAACACTGGTTAAAAATCCATGATTAACAAATAATGAAAAACAATATGTACATAGGTCATATTGTTTCATATCATATTACGTTCAGGTGTTCCAATTATTAATGGAATAATGCCATATTTTCCCTGGGATGAAACTCAACAGGAGAACATTTTACATTCATTTTTTCCTCAAGTTTTAATGTATCTAAAACAATTATGAAATTTAATATTCTTGGCATATTTATAACATGTTGGTTCATAAGTGTATATAATTAGTATTATTATATCATTTAGGTACTCAGAAGAAAGTCTATTCAATGTTAAATGAAATCACAGTAATTAAAGAAAACTATATAAGAAATAATAAAAGAAGAAAACCAAACATAATTTCAAGTGTTTTTACAAAATTTACTCTCATTTTCAGCCTTAAGATATTTTTGGCAGGGAACTGAGTGTGCTTGTTTGAAAATATGTACCCCAGAACAGCCATCTTTTAATCCTAATTCAATTTTATGAGGGTAGATGTTTCTTTCAATTTTAATTCAATACTGTAGGTTGGAAAATTTTCATAAGATTATCCCCAGACATGTGACACAATTGTAGGTGTGACCTCTGGTTAGATGGAGATGTGACTCCACCAATTCCAGGTGAGTCTCGATTAATTTACTGGAATCCTTTAAAAGAGGAAACATTTTGGAGAGAGCCAGAAACAATGGAAATGACAGAGCTGACAGAAACTTCAGAGCAGAGCTGACAGATGCCAAAACTTGGAGGACAGAGACACAGATGTTTGGAGATGCTTGGACCCCAGCAGAAGTTGCCATGAGATGTCAAGCAAGCCAGAACCTGGAGAGAGCCCAGGGAAGCCAAGAGATGAAAGCCAGCCCTGGAGAAGAAAAATGAGTTACCTCCACAGGAACAGATGTTGAATGCAAAGGAGCCCAGGAACAAGGGACCAGAAGATGCCAGCCATGTGACTACCCAGCTGACAGAGGTGTTCCTAACCCACGGGCCTTCCTTGAATTAAGGTATCTTTTACTGGGTGCCTTGGGTTGGACAATTTTATAGGCTTAGAAATGTAAACTTGTAACTTATTAAATACCCCTTTTGCAAAGCCACTCCAGTTCTGGTATATAACATTATGGCAGCTAACAAACCAAAACAGATTTTGGTACTGGAGAAGTGGGATGGTGCCGCAGTTTGCAAATACCAAACATGTTGGAATCGCTTTTTAAATGAATAAGGGGAAGATCCTGGAAGAGTTCTGAGGAGCTTGATAGAGAAGGCCGTAGAATGCTTTGAAGAGATTGTTGGCAGAAATGAAGACTCTAAAGGTACCTACAATGAGGGCTTAAACAGAAATGATGAATGTTTCTCTGAAAACTGGAGGGAAGACATTCTTTGTAGATGGAAGGCAGAATTTGAGAATGATGAACGTGGATATTTGTAGAAGAAAATTCCAAACTAAACGTGGAAAATGCAGTGTGTCTGCTCCTTGAATGCAAGAGGATAGAGATGAATTAAGAACTGGACTCTTGGGTACAGAGAAAATAGAAATTGGTGGTCTGGAAAATTCTGGACTTCCAGAAAGTGAGACCCCATTGAATAGGGCCCCACATGAGGATGTATCCAAGCCCGTAAGTAGTCAGCCATAACAGGACAAGCAAGGATTAGACATGGAGTTATCCAGAAAGGACTTGTGGAATATCCTGTTGTCTGATGGGCATGATCATAGAAAACCAACAAGAGTGCTGTGGGATTTGTATAGAGGGAACTACTCCCAGTGTGGACTAAAAGTGACAGAAATGGGACAAAGTGCAGGAAAAATATCTTCTGAGACAGAACCACAGAGGCTAAGGTCTGAAGCCAGTAAATCTCAGGCCAGGAGAGCAGACCCACCCATACGCATGGAGAGAGTAAGTTTCCTAAAGAAGCAGAGGGCAGAACTTTTGCTTCATTGCTCAGGAAGAGTTGTGCCACCTCAGACCTTGGAGAGGATGGAGGGCATAAGCTTGGAATTGGTGAGAGTCTGGTTACCTCCCCATTGTTCTGGAAGGGTTGAGCATGTGCCCTAGAAATAGCAGAGATTCCAGGTGCTGCCACAATATATGCAGAGGATGGAGCCAAGGAAAAGGTGGTCCTCCCCAAGGAGACCCAGTTTTGCAATACACCCCAATATTTTGAAAGAAAGGCCACTGCTTAGGTTCTTGAAAAGAGTGTGACTGCCGCTTTCTAAAGCCCAGAGGATAAATGATTCTCAGACTTTGAAATCTAATGGAGCTCACCCTGCAGGGTTCCAGAACTTTTGGGTTCAGTGACCTCTGTGATCCTGCTGATTTCTCCCTATTGAAATGGGAATATGACTCCTATGACTGTCCTTCCTTTGTATATTGACAGCAGATAACTTTTTCTGAGTTTTACAGGTCCAGGGCAAGAGGAGAATTTTTTTCCTTAGAAGAAACCATGCCTGTAATTAACATTGATAAGATTTTGTATCATTTTTTGATTTTGTAAGTTATGATATTTGTATTGTTACAGAAATGTTTGAAGACTTTGTGATGGAGTGAATGTATTTTGTATATGGACAAAACATGTCTATTGGGGGGTCTAGAAGGTGAAATGTTCTAGTCTAAACATATGTGCCCCAGAAAAATCATGTTTTTATCCTGATTCACTCTTGTGAGGGCAGCTGTTTCTTTTAATCACAGTTCAAGACTGTAGGTTGGAATCTTTTGATTAGATTATCCACACAGTGATGTGGTGACACCCAACTGTGGGTGTGACCTTTGATTATTTGGAGATGTGACTCCACCCATGCCAGGTGGGTTTTGATTAGTTTACTGGAATTCCTTAAAAGAGGAAACATTTTGGAGAGAGAGCCAGAAATCACAGGAGCAACAGTGCCAACAGAAATTTCAGAGCAGAGCTGACACAGATGCCAAAACTTGGAGAACAGAGACATGGATGTTTGGAGATGCTTGGAGTCCAGCAGATGTTGCCACTGGATGTAAAGCAAGCCAGAACCTGGAGAGAGCCAAGGGAATCCAAGAGATGAAAGCCAGCCCTGGAGAGGAAAACACAGGAACAGAGTCTGAAAGCAACTGAGCCCAGGGGCAAGAGACCAGCAGATGCTAGCCAAGCTGACAGAGGTGTTCCTGACCCATTGACCAACCTTGAATTAAAGTATATTTTCCTGGATGTCTTAGTTTGGACAATTTCATAAGCTTAGAACTGTAAGGTATAACTTATTAAATTCCCCCTTTTTAAAATTGTTACAGTTTTGGTATATCACTTTCAGGCAACTAATAAACCAAAACATTGAGTCACATAGAATAATAAAAAAATCCAGTCTGGAGGTAATTTTTTTGACTATTTTATTTCCTTCAGACTAAAAAAACACAGAGAAGTATTGAGTTAGTTAGAAATATGTCTATGTATGGTCATGAAAAGTTTGTTCTTAAACACTCAGGAGCTATGAGTGATTTTGTATGATGAAGCATTCACAATATTTTAAACAAGAACAGCATCAGAGATATATCAAATTTTATCATAAACATTTAAAAACACTCATAAATGATTACCTATTTGACTGGAACAAATCATAATCTTTTTCCTCCTTAATAAAACATATTGATTTTTTCTTTAAGAAATGAAATTATTTATTATCAACTCTTCAAAATCCAATGTCCATCATTTACTCTGCATATTTTCTGTGATCTAACACCATAAAGAGAGAATGAGCATAATACTTAAGAGGTTGTTAGAGGGGTAAATGTGGGAAAGCAAAATGTAAAGTCCATTTTTAAATATTTACTAAATTTACATAATATTGAAGGACAAAATATGTACAATAGAGGACCTCAACCTGTCAGGGTAAAAGGAATTGCCTACTGCAGTCCTTCATCACACTAAGGTGATTTGAATTTATCCCTTTCTTTGTCATCCCTTCTCCCCTGCCACATAATTTGTACTAATCTTATGGGAGGGAACACAAGGAAGGGGAATAGCCAGCATTATGACATGTGAATATAATTGTTATAAAATAGTTGCTATATTTCAGATATGCAGTAGATAATGTCATGCACTTTAATACTTGAAGAGTGAATAGAAAGAAAGAGCAGCTTATGGGGAAAATACAATTGCTTGAATTATTAGATATTGGGTAAAGGGCAAATTGGGAAATAAAGAAAAGTAATAATTTAGGTTCAGTTCAATATAAGACTAGTAATCTCAGCAAATATATTATAAGACATTTGATACCTAAATTAGCCAGGTTATATTGTCCTATAGACCTATAGGTATAAGACTGTAAATAATAATTACTTTGGATAATTATAAAATTAGAGAAAACTGGCAAAATCCTGAATTAAAATTTTGAAACATGTGAACAACTCTAAATTGAAAGATTTGCAGAGAACAAGTAGACTAAAAACTTATAGAGCAGATCAGGAAGGTCAGTAACAAAGAGTTCATTCTTTTTTCTCAGAATTTTTTACCTTTCAAATTCTCAGAAGCTCCATAGAAACATAGGTTGTATTGATCATGGGGCAGGATATAGGAAGAGCAAGGCTGTGGTACATTTTTTCATTTGTTAGTTCATCAATTTGGATTTATCTAGAGGGTTCAAAGGATATTGCTAAGGTCAGTGGAAGATGTTCATGCATTCATTATCTTTCACACAATTTATTTGTGGGACACTATTATAATGATAGATTTATATGAACTGAAAGTAAATTGGTTGAATAGACTAAATTAACCAGAACTTATTGATAATCAGTACACTCAAGAGCATCCAGATGGAAGTTATATTTTGGTAAATTGATTATGTGATTACTATATGTAGACACCTGCTATATGTTCAATATTATTTCAAAGACTTGATATTACTAGGGTGTTATTTCTTAAAGAGCTGTGACTGAATTAATCCTCATGGGATATCTACTAATCAAAATATGTACATTTTGTACTCAGTGCTCTTTTCACTCATTTACTTGTGTACCATGATGGGCATTATCTTCATTGTTACGGTCACATCTTTGGACCGATACTTTTTCTTGAAGAATTTATCCTTCTTGGCTCTCTGCAACATTCAGTGATGTTGTTAACCCCTTGACCCACATCAAGTCCATCTCCTTACTTGGCTCTGTTCTCCAGGTCTTTTTGTTGATTTTGTCAGCAGCCGCAGACCTCCTCACAGTGATGTCTTTTAACTGCCATGCTGCCATCTGCCATCCTCTGCCTACGAAGTCATCACGAACATGGGGACATGCATGCAGATGGCTGTTGTGTCCTGGGTGGGTCGGATCTGACTTCTGTGATGCACACAGCAGTCACTTCTTATCCTTCTGTGGCCCAACATGCCCCATCAATTCCTTGGTGACATCCCCCAGTTGTTAGCTATTTCTTATTTAGAAAGTTTAATGAGAGAAATTGCACCCATTCCCATTAATGTGGTCTCGGAGTACTGCTGCTTTATTTTCTTTGCCATTTCCTACAACTACATGTTCACTGTCAAGAAGATTTCATTAACAGGCTTGTCAAAACCTTTCTCAGATTGCCTCCCACACTTGTTGGTCATTGTATTATTCCTCCTTAGATTGATTACTGATATATAGAAACACTTCTGGGCTTCTTTGCTTATCTTAAGCCAACCATAGAGTCCTTTCTATTTCTGACCTTGCAATTTCTGTACGCTACGCTATCATATCTTTGATCTCATCATATACTCTATAATAAATAAGGTCATGATGAAAACCTTAGGTAAGTTGATAGAGTAAAGTTCATCAAAAAATAAAATATAACACTCTTTTCCTTTGATATCAGCTATAGTATACTAACATACATCTATCATTAATTCACTTTTTCTGCAACTCTTATGACTAAACATTTAAAAAGTAAAAATAGAACAATTTCACATTAGGTATTTTCATTAGGCAAAAAATGTTACACCTTTTCATTCTTATGCAAGCCTCAAAAATTCCTAAAATTATGGATGGTTTCACCAACTCCCTCCATATGTGTCATTCATAAACTGAATTCTAACTATTTTATGTGATGTAAAGTCATCTGTTTTATTATAAATCACTATATATTAGCAATGTTTATCAAAAAAAACAAGATAAAACAAACAAAAAATACCCCGTACTCTACTCTCATATGATCTCACCAACCCAAATTACTGAAAACTTGTAAATCATTTGACACAATTAAGGTTATTTATTGCCTGTATCAGGTTGCTTTTTTATCACAGGTAATCCAGTCAGTTGGATTTTTGATCAGTTGAAGACTCTTAAGGATGAAGAGAGAATTTTCACTCCTTCTTCAGCCAGTGAACCTCTCCTGTGGAGTTCTTCAATATCCTTCATCAGAGTTGCCAGCGTCACAACCTGCCCTATGGACTTTGGATTCTTGCATTCCCACAGTTGCATGAAACAGTTTTATGTATCTTATATTTACAGATATATCCTGTTGGTTCATTTCTCTAGAGAATTCTGACTAATACGCCCCTGTTATTTTATCTGCAAAGGTATCAAATGTTAGTATGAGAGATAGAATGGAAGCAAGTACAATAAAAATAATTCACAAGTGCTTAGTAAGCAGTTTAAATACTTTATATTCAATTCAAGACATGATATAACATCACATCTTGAATTTCCTTCCTTGTCTATCATCCTGCCTAGGATAATGACAATGGAAAGCCATTGGGAGTGGGGCATGATCATCTGGGGACAGAGCATCATGGAAGGGTTGGTGACTCAATGGAAAGGGGTAGTTTGAAGCATACCCTCATGAAATTAAACTCCTCACACCTGGGTACTATTGAAGGATGGAGAATGATCTTGGCCTGGCGATGGATCTATTGATGGATATCTGCCCAGGCTCCAGAGTGAGAGAGATAGGGGTGAAGAAAGCTCTCTATGCTGAGGCAGGCTCTAAAGATGCTGGAAGATGGAACCTGCCTGCTGACTTTGTAGATGGGCAAGTCCTTCTAATGGAGTCATTGCAATCACCACCATAGCTGACCACAGTGGGACATGTCTACTCAGAGGAGCACTATGTTTCAAGGATAGCAAAGAAATTAAGAGAACATGCAGCAGAGAGTTGGGACTCTAATGGATGTTTCTAATGAATGACCAAAATTTCCAGAGGGCAATGAAGAATGTATTCAGCATTTGGGAACAGGTAAAAATGCAGTAGAACAGTGAATATGCAGAGCTCTGACAAGCTTTTAAAGGCAGATGCACGTGGAGTAGCTTCAAGCACAAGCGGCAAGGGGGAAGGGGGCTTTGTTCAGCAGGAAGTTCTCTTGAGGGCCTCTCTGCTTTTCCTCCACCCTTAGTGGAGGGAGAAGCATGATCAAAGCAGAGGGTCTTCAGAACTCATGCTAGCACACAAAACAAGAACCACTAGGCTGCTCCCTCTGGGGTCCACTTTTTCTAACATCCCACATCAGGAAATCCTCTTGGATTAACTGCAAATATATGTAGAAGCTGACATCCTTAGAATTCTTTTATTGCTATAGTATTTAAAACTAAGCCAGGTGTGATGGTTAGGTTCAGGTGTCAACTTGGTCAGGTATTGATGCCTTATTTTTCTGTTTCTGTGGACAAGATCATCAGGTCTTCCTTGATTTCTTTTAGCAGTATTCTGTAGTTCCCTGGTAAAAGTCCTTTATATCTTTGGGTAAATTTATTCCTTGATATTTGAGTCTCTTATATACTCTTGTAGATGTATTTTCCTCTTTAGATTGATTATTGATTGTATATAAACTGTACTGATTTTTGCATGTTGGTATTCGCCATTTCCACTTTGCTGCACTCATTTATTACCTCTAGCAACTTTGCTGTGCATTTATCAAGATTTTCTCTCTCTCTGTCTCTCTCTCCATATATATATATATATATATATGCATAATTTTAAAATTAAAATAATTAATTTATTTAAAAAATTCTTTTAATGCCTCTCTCATATATATACATACATATACATACATACATATATATATATATATATATATAGAGAGAGAGAGAGAGAGAGAGAGAGAGAGAGAGTAACTTTCCAGTTTGGATGTCTTTTATTTCCTTAACTTGTCTAACCATGCTGGCTAGAATTTCCAGTACAAATTTGAATAACTGTTGTGAAAATTGGCATTCTTGTCTTGTTTCTAATCACAGAGGGAAATATCTTAGTCTTTAACCATTTTGCCTGAAGTTTGCTGTGGGCTTTTCATATCTTTCCTGTACCATACTGAAGAAGTTTCATTTTATTCCTAGATCTTGGTGCTGTTTCTTTTTTGTTTTGTTTTGTATTGTTTTTTGTTTTAATCAAGAGGAGGTGGTGTATTGTGTTTAAGGCCTTTTCTGCATCAAATGAGCTGATCATGTGAATTTTTTCCCCTTCATTCTGTTAGTGTGCTGCTTTACATAATGTGTTTTTCTTATGTTGAACTGACTTTGCATACCCAGGATAAAACCCACTTTATCATTATGTATAATTCTTTTAATGTGCTGTTACATTCAATATGCTAATATTTTGTTAAGGATATTTTCATTTTTTTATAAGGAATATTTGTCTGTAATTTTCTTTATCAGGTTTCAGCATTAGGGCAGTGTTGACCTCAGAGAATTAGCTAGGTAGTGTTCCCATATCCTCAAAATTTTTGGAAGATTTTGCACAGGATTGAGTTAATTCTTGGAAAGTTTGGTAAAATTTACTGGTGCAGCCATCTGGTCCTTGGTTTTTCTTTATTGGGAGGTTATTGTTTACTGAATCAATCTTTCTACCTGTTGTTGGTGCATTCGGATAGTCTCCTTCTGTTTGAGTCAGTGTAGACACTTTTTCCATTTCTAGAAATTTATCCATTTTATCTAGGTTATCTAATTCTTTTGTTTACAGTTGGTCATAGTATCCTCCTTTTATTTTTTTAATTTCTTTTGGGTAAGTAGTAATGAAACCCTTTAACTTCTGATTTTAGTTATTTTGTATTCTATTTTATTCTTTGTTAGTGTAGTTAAAGATTTGTCAATTTTATTAATCTTTCCAAAGAACCAACTTTTGAGTTTGTTGATTGTCACTGTTGCTTTAATTCTCTATTTATTTTATCCCACTGTAATGATTATTTCTTTCTCTTTCCTTATTTTGTGTTTAGTTTGCTCTTCTTTTTCTAGAATCTCCAGTTCTTTTTAAGTTAAGAATTATTTAGAGTCATAAATTTCTCTCTCAGCCCTGTCTTGTTGTATTCTATATTTTTTTGTATATATATTTTTTCATTTTTGTTCATCTCAAGTAATTGCTAATTTTCCTTGTAATATCTGCTTTGAGCCATTCGTTGTTTAAGAGTGTCTAATTTAATTTCCATGTATTTTTGAATTTCCACCTATTTGTAAAATCTGCATTTTTTTTATACTCTAGCTTCTCTTCAAATCATATAAATCTTTCACCTTTTACTAAAGATTTCTGTGGAGAGAAACAGTTATGAGTCATTGATCAATTTTTTGAAGGCCTTGGTCTTTCTCAAGGCCCCATGTATGCGTTAAAAAAAGAGCAGCTATTGCATTCAAAGTCCTTTGTAGTTACTAGTAGTGAAAGCAGTTGTGGGCTTTCTTTGTCAAAAACCATGGTGTTAATAAAATAAACAACAAAAAAATCGCATATTTTTGAATGATAAAGAATTACCAAAAAAACTTTCATGATAATAAACTTTAGAAAATGTAATTATGCTTTTATAGGTCTTAAAGCTATTATATATACATATACACATTTAATATCTAACATGAGATTTAAGTGTCACTTTAGAGAAATTATTTAATTCGTGCTGTTTTGTCTTTCAATACTTGTTAACTACTTATACTGTTTTCTAGAAGACATTGCTCCAATATCAACATGAATATTTCATCATTGTCTTGTCTTTGTTTAATTAGTGTTCAGTTTAGATTAAATGTTTCATTGAATTTCAATCCTCATTTATTTGTAGATGGATTATAAATTTTAACAGTGGACTTTTTCATAACTTTTTATGCTTTTAGTCTTAATGTATTCTGATATTAATGTGTTTACACATGCATTTTTTTCAGAAGATTTTTATTTCTTCAAAAGAAGATTTCCATATCTATTATTGTCTCCTTGGCATAAATCATTATTTTTGCTACATGTTTTCAAAATGTATGATACAAATATATAAAATAAATTCAATTATCTTGGTAGTCTTCTATAATGTAAAAAAAGATCCTCACCAAAGTATATATACACATATATTTCAATTTGTCTATTTCAAACTTTTTAAAAATTTACTTTATTTTTCTCCATTTGTATACTTTCAGAGTCCATTATTGCTGTGTGTTAACACTGAAGTGAATCTCAAAGTATTTGTACACATGACAATCTATACATCATTAAACAAATAATAAATCCCAGTTATTTTTTAAAGCTGTTATCTAAACCAAATTATAAGTTAATTTATGCTTAGTTGGTTAAATTATCTTTTAAGAATTTCAGTGCAGGTATGTGGTGGAGCTTTCTGTTTTTGTTCCTTCTGCTATTGATAGATTTAAATCCCTTGTTAGAATCAGAGTAGAACTCTCAGGAAAATATATGATTTTGGTTACAAAAAATATATACAATAACAATGAATTTGTACTATGATTTAGGAAACCAGTAGTTTGGAATTTGCCAGGCATGTGCCCCTTCTCCAGAATGGCTAAAGGAATGATTGGATTAACATGTTCTTAATACCATTCACTACTTTTTAAAAACTCATTTTACATTTGAATGTTTGAAGTTGCTCTTTTGTAAGTAAAGACCAATAGTGGCACTCCATTTCCACATAAAGTAGTGTACCAGAATCCCTGCTTTAAACCTGCAAAGCACAAATGAAGCAAACCAATGTCAACTGCAGTAGAAGGATTTGCTCTTGAGCTACATAGGAGTTCAAGTCATTGGGAGATGAGCCAGAGATAAAACCACCACCAACCTTGTTCTTTTACCAATATCTCTGTTAGCGAAAATAAGTAGAGCAAGGAGCCAAGTGTTTCTTTGTGGAAGTAGTTTCTCAGGATTTGAAAGTCAGACTTAACATTGTTCATCTGAATTAATGATGATAAAAAATTTTCACCAACAGCAACATTAGAAGCCTAGTGACTACTTGCATAACAGGTATTTTAGTGAGTATTAATTTTCATTTATTCTGGTTGTCTTTTACAATTCCAGATACAAAATAATGTATCTAAAAGAAAAATGTATCTAAACCCTTTCATTAAAAGCTTCTAGACTGAAAAAGTATATGTTTTAGGATCAGAAGAGAGCCTGAATACAGGTTGCATAGAAGTAAAAATATTTATTTTGTACATATTTTCTGAAATTTGATCTCAGGATTTATTTTAGGAGGGTTCATGTTGTATAATTTTTTTCAGGAATGTATAAGATATTTAAATAGTTATTTACATAGCACAGCTGTATTTTAATGCATAACAGGATGCTGAATACACTGTAAGCAATGAAAAAAAGTTGGAAATATTTGTTAATGGCTCTTTTAGTTATAAGCAGAGTCTACTAAAGTGTTGAGAAAAATGAAGTAAGAACATAACATTTAAGGCTAATTTGAGAAAACTTCATTTAAAAATATTGAACATTATATTTTTAGAATATAGTATCATAATTGTTGATCTGTATGATTCATTAGGTTGTAAAGTAAGATTTTTACTTCATAAGGAGAATGATTTGGGCAGCATAAAGAATTATTATTGCTTAGGGCCTGTACAGAAGAAAATACTGGCATCACACTATAAAAATCAATAATAAATCTTTACCACACTGATCAATCTGGAAATTATTAAATGACATATTTTAGGAAAAATGGACTTAAGGCCTTTTCTTCCAAAAAAACACAATGCAAAAATATTGCTTCTCACCAAATACTAAGTCATAAATACAGTTTATACATTCATTTATTTTTCAACAAACTACTATTGAAGGAATAGAAACAGGAAATTTAGAAAGTGAATGCATAATATTATAAGGTAGGCAGGAATATTGAAGCACACCTAGGGGAAAAATATCTTAGGGAGATTAGAAGACTTAAATAAAAGCATACTTAATTTTTTAAATAAAGAAAGTAACAAAGACTTTTATTTACTGGTTACTACTGCTTCATCCATACTCTAAATGAACAAGGAACAACTAACTGGTTTCAGTATTTTAGACTGAATTTGGCCACCACTAATTTTTAAACAATTGTTGGCTCTTCATAGTTTGCCATCCATTGAAATATTATTAATCATATGACTAAATGGTTAGGGAAAGATGGACAAATGAGGAGACAGAAGAAAAATCATAAGATATTGTATATTGAAAGAAAAGATATAAACTACAGTATTAGAAAATTATAATATCATTATATAATCATTACTAAATGATTTTCCAACATTTTTCATTACTCTCCATCCAAAGAGTTGGAAAATTTTAAATCGAATACAGAAGCATATGTAATGATTTATTTATTTAGTTATTTTTCTCAAAAGTAGCATTTTAATGCAAGGAATCATGGTGTGTTAACTTTAAAATTCTAAATAAAATTATGTTCAACTGAGAATTCTATACATAGCCAAACTGATAATTACATATGAAGACATAATGAAGGTATTTTCAGACACCCATGGACTGAAATAATTTACCTCCTTGCGCCCTTTATTGGGAAGCTATTGTATATACTTCAGGAAGCAAATCAAGTATGAGTAAGGCATGGAATTCAGGGAATGGGATGAAGGAAGTCCCAGGAATGACAGTCATGTGGGAAGCCTAGAAATCATTGGGCAAATTGAAAGAGAACAGAGGACCCCAGGAGAGCATTTCCAGATACATCTGATGTGCTTGAGCACCTAAGAACAGAGACTCCATCTTGTGGAATGCCACATCCCTGAGAACTAGAACACTGCCTGACACAAGTAGGCACTTAATAACAGTGAGTGCGTGAACAAATAAATACGGAATATTGGTAGGCATTTGACAAAAATGATGACTGTGGAAGATTTAAGGATAAGCACATAAAACCTAAGCAAATTCATTATTCATAATCTCACTAATCTATTGGAGGGAAAGCAGCAAGTTGTATATGTTAGGAAATGTAAACACAGCACATTATTTGCTCTACAGAGGACAATTTTTTTGTCTTTTTGGTTTTTCTTTATCTGATGTGAATAAACAATTTCTGTTCCAGTTTATAAATAGGTCCAGTTTTATGGTTGGAGTTCATGTTTGTAATTCTGTATCTGGAAGTTTGATATTGGTTGTGAGTATGGAAGTGGAACAAAAATATGAGCTAGATGGATGAACATAAACATGATGCTAAGTGAAATAAGCCAGACACTATATGATTTCATATATGTGAAATTCTAAATGAGGCAAAACTATAATGACAAAAAACTCATCAAATTGTGTACGTACAATAGGTACATTTGTTATGTATAAATCACATCTCTTTAAAGCCATTAAAAGTATGTAGGTATAAACAATGATATCTTAGGAAAAAGTGAGTTATGCAATAACGGATGCTTTTCTTGCCACTGCCTGGAAGCAGTGGATGTGTGAAGACTAATTACTTAGAGCATGAGGCTAAAGCTTTCCCCCAAATGTGCTTTCTAGTATCTCATCAGGTTTTGGTGCAGAGTGCTCCCACACACTCCCTTAGGGGACCTCAACCACAACCCACCATTTCTCAGTAAGGAAACCCTTTCTATAAATCAGCTGGAAATGTTATTTCCCTGAATTCTTGCTCATTACTTTCTGAGAGATTTGTGTATGCCACAAGCAATATTTCTTCCTTTTTAATATAAGCTTTACATTTTTTGATAAATTTATAATACTGGCTATTGATTCAGGATTGCTCATGCAAACCATTCTTAACTTCCTGGTTTTTAATCCCTAAGACTAAATATAGTGCTCATATTGTCCACTAATATTTTAAAATTGATATACATTATATATTCATGTACCATGTAATCATCCAAAGTATACAATCAATGGTTCACAACACCATCATATAGCTGTGCATTTATTATCACAATCAACTTTTTTCTCTTTTTTTGTAAAAAATAACATATTAAAAAAAGCAATAAATTTCAAAGCACATTGCAATTATTAGTTGTAGAACAGATTTCAGAGTTTGGTATGGGTTACAAAACCTAAAACATTTTTAGGTATTTACTTCTATCTACTCTAAGATACTGGAAACTAAAAGAAATGTCAGTTTAATGATTCAGCATTCATCTTCATTTGTTAAACCCTACCTTCTCTTTATAATTCCATCATCACCTTTGATCATTCTATTCCACTCTTTAGGGGTGTCCTGGTCAGGTTCACATGTCAACTTGGCCAACTAGTGGTACCTGTTTATCTGGTTGGGCAAGTGCTGGCCTGTCTGTTGCTATGAGAACATTTCATAGAATTAAATCATGATCACATCGACTATGTACACAGATGATTCCATTTGTAATCAGCCAAGAGGAGCATCTTCTTTAATGACTGATACTTAATCTAATCACTGGAAGCCTTTTAAGGAGGATTCAGAAGATACAGGCCCTCTTCCTGCTTCAGTCAGTCAGCCTCTCCTGTGGAGTTCATCCAGACCCTCCATCGGAATCATCAGCTTTGCAGCCTGCCCTGCAGATTTTGTAATCTACATTCCCATGGTTATGTGAGACACTTTTATAAATTTTATATTTACAAATATTTCCTGTTGATTTTGTTTCTCTAGAGAACCCTAACTAATACAAGGGATATTTGGGCTATAACCATTCTAACTTTTTTATTTTGGAAGGGGTGGTCAATAATATGGGGTAGGGAGATGGAACTAGCTGATGTTCTGGAGAGGCTAGCCCCTCAAGGTTTCAGGGCTTATCTTGTCCAGGAACCCATTCTGATTGTAGGTTTCTGGAAAGTTACCCTAGTGCATGAAACCTTTGTAGAATCTTATATATTGCCCTAGGTGTTCTTTAGGATTGACTGGAATGGTTTTGGTTGGGGGTTGGCAAGTTATGATAGGTAGCAAAGTCTAACTGAAGCTTGCATAAGTGTGACCTCCAGAGTAACCTCTCAACTCTATTTGAACTCTCTCAGCCACTGATAGTTTATTAGTTAGACTTCTTTTTCCATTTTTTGTCAGGATGGAATTGTTGATCCCCACAGTGCCAGGGCCAGACTCATCCCTGGCAGTCATCTCCCACATCACCATGGAGACTTTTATCCCTGGAAGTCATGTCCTCCATAGAGGGGAGGGCAATGATTTCACTTGCAGAGTTGAGCTTAGAGAGAGAGAGAGGCCACATCTGAGCAACAAAAGAGGTCCTCTAGAAGTACCTTTAAGGCATAATATAGGTGGTCTAAGCTTCTCCCCTACCTACATAAGCTTCACGAGAGTAAGCCTCAAGATCAAGGGCTTGGCCCATTGATTTGGGTGTCCCCAATGTTTGACACAGTATCAGGGGTTTCACTGATGGTAAAGTTTAATATTTCCATATTTTTTTCTCCCATCCCTCAAGGGACTTTGCTAATACTTTTTGATTATCTGCTTAATATACTTTGAGATGTGTCCAGGCATTACATTAAGCTATAAAGTGTTAAAAGCCCTCATTCTTATTCTGGGCTCCTGGTGTTTGGCTGGTTAAATGATCTACCCAGACAGCTTGAGTCATATTATGTGTAACAGAAAATTTATGTTCTGGACAAAATAAACCTTTCTTCCTTTGGCTTTAGAGAGTAGGTATGGTTCTAAAATACAGACAATGTCTTCTTTACCATTTTATTCTGAATTACCTTGATCCTGCCCTGATCAGCTTCATTCTTATCTTCATATACTAGTTTGTACCTAAATGAAACAACCTCTGAAAATCCAGAAATAACAGTTACCACTCTTGACTAAATGACTGCTATAAGAGCTTACAATCTAAGCTCCAGTTTCCTTATAAGTATGTTCCAAATGAGACAATACAATACTCACTTTTTTTGTTTAAAGCTTATATTGCCTCATCAAATGCCTCACAGGTTCATTCACAATTTTGCATGCTCACAACTTTGTTCCTTTTTGTAGCAGCAGAATATTCGATCATATGTATACACCACCATCACTCAGCAATCTACATCTCAGTCAGTGAGAAGTCCTTTCAGCTTAGAAAGGAATGAAGTCATAATGCACACTAGAATATGGATGAATCTTGAGGACATTATGTTGAATGAAATAAACTGGACACAAAATGACAAAGATTGCATAATCTCCCTGTTATGATCTCATTATAATAAGCATACTCATAGAGTTAGAGCCTAGATTATAAATTACCAGAAGATGGATTTGGGTTAGAGAATAGGGAGTTCTTGCTTAACTTGTACAGAATTCCATTTTAGGCTGATATTAAAGGTCTGGAAGTGGATGGCACTGGTGATTGTGCATTATTATGAGTGTAATTTTCAACAATGAACTCTATGTGAATGGGGTTAAGTGAGGAAACTTTAGGATTTAAATATTTCTAGAATAAAAAAATAAAATATAGGACTGTACATCACAGAGAACCTATTGTAGATGATGGATTATAGTTAATAGTACAGGTGTAAGAATGTGCTTTCATGGGTTATAACAAAGGTATGATACTAATACAAGGTGGTAATAACAGAGTGATATATTGGAAAAATTACCCTAATGTAAATACTGGACAATAAAACTTTTTCAATAATCTTGCATCAGTTGCAACAGGAATCCTGTATTTTATACATGGCTGTTCAGTAAATTCACTTCTCTAGTTAAAAAAATTTGTTTGAATGCAAATTTAATTAAATGAAATAACTATATTTCAAGTTAAAATATGACCATATTTAAAATGTAGACCTGTTTTCTGGTATTCTCGTTTATGAACATGATTGTGTATTGATACAGCTTTCACAATGTGACTTTGTGATTGTGAAAATCTTCTGTCTGATGCTCCTTTTATCTACCTTATCAACAGAAGAGTAAAACAAATGGAATAAAAATAATTAATAGGGGCAGCAAATGTTAAAATAAATTTAGTAGATTGAAATGCCAGTGATCAATGAAAGGGTAGGGTAAGGGGTATGGTATGTATGATTTTTTTTGTTTTCTTTTTATTTCTTTTTCTGAATTGATACAAATGTTCTAAGAAATGATCATGATGATGAATACACAACTATGTGATGCTATTGTGGATTACTGATTATATATGCATAACGGAATGAGCAAATGTTAAGCATGTTTGTGTTTGTTTGTTGTTATATTTTTAAATCATTTAAAAATTAATTTAAAAAATCACATCCTAAACTAGCTTTTGAGAAAAATAATTTAAATATACTCCCTCAGTCTAGGGAGAAGACATGAACTGCAAATAAATCTTCAACTCTTTTAAGTAAATTGGTTTTCATGGTGGTACGGGTTGCATCAATTCTAAAAATGTTATGTGTAATTTAGGGCTGTGTAAACGCGTAAATTTTTTCAATTTGTAAAGTCAAGTTCCACTATGAAGAAATGGCAAAAGGAAAGGCAAGGAAGAACCTACAAATAATCAATATAAAGTTCTGCTATAAATACTGTTGAAAAGATACAGAATCAATGAAATCCCTAGAGCAATGAGCAAACTGAAAGCCCATATATTACTTTCTAAATATTCTTTATGCTGTCTTCCCCTTTTACACTCACAGGTGTTAATCATCCAGGAACTTTGCTGTGCTGTTAGAAACTAGAATAAAAAATTTAAAAAAAGTAATGTCTTATATTCCACTGAAGAAAATAGAAAGCAATTGATAATTGAATGCCTCTGAGCATGAAGGATCCAATACTTAAGCAAGCATAAAATGACTCTGTTGCCAAAAAACTAACTGGCACTCATACTTTTGTTTTCAGTTTTTTTTTCTAGGGATTTAACAGAGGTCACTATTTGAATATGATAATCCCCAGAAGAGAACTAATGTGAGTATTTGGGATTTTCTAATTTTCATGATTACTTTGAAAGTATGTCCTAAGTAGAGATGCATGAACTGAGTTCAGTTAAAAACTGAGTCACTATTTTAATTGTTTTCTTTTTTCTTTTTCAAATGTTTTTTATATGAAAGAATAAATGCTTAATCATATAGAAAGCTGGATGCATAACCTTTATAGGTGACTAAATAAATAAAGTTGAAAACTTGACAGAATTGTTTCAATCAATTCGGGGGGAATTCTAGATATAGCTTATTATCAAAGCCTCATATATCCATAATTTTTCTTTCATATTCATATGCAAATATTTCCCATAGAAAACAGAAAGAATCTAAAATTCAATGATAGATTTACTTTCAAACAGACATTCTATTGATGTTGCTGTTTTACAAAACTTGTTATTGTATTTAAAGTGACTGAATCATGAACTGGCTATTCCTTGTGTATTTATTTAAACCCTTCAATTAGATAGATTTAAAATCTCACTAGCAAACAAGATTCAACAACTCTGTTAATCCTTATTTTCATAATTAGAATTTATGTGGAAATTAACACTTCACATATGTCCTCAGCTTCATATTTAGGGAAAGTAACTAAGGAAGTTAAATCTGATTTCTGCATCACTATTTCTATGGTCTCACTGTTCTGACTGCAGTGTTATACTCTGCTGGCCATCCTGGAAATGTGCTCTAATGATCACAGGAGTAATCTGAAAAATAATCTAAAAGAAATATATGCTGTGTTCCCCCAGAAGAGCCCATAAAAATCATGTCTACCAATAGTTGTATTCCAATTCACATAGAACAGGAGCAGTTATATGATGAGGTATTTATTTATATTGCCTGCTTGTCTTGTTAAGGTTATTTTTTTCCTATCAAATATGTTCATTGTTTTTAAAAAATCTCACTAATTCAGTTAGCCTAAGGATTGAATTAGCAAAGTGAGCTTTAGAACTTCTCATTGCATCAGAATACTCTAAGCTGCCTCAAATACTTCTCTGAGGTTAAGCCAGTAAAAAAATTTCAGTTACTCATTCAGTGTGCATATTCTGCAGAACATACATAAGAATCTGTGATAGACTTTAGAATAAGGAGACTGATGATTTCAAGGTTGAATTTGAATAATTATCTCATCACAAACTTAGGGGGTAAAGTTTTTTTTAGTTTATACTAGGATTCTTAAGACCAGGCATTGTATTGTCTTGAAGTATCTTAGAGTGACAAACCTTTCAAATTGACCCAGGATTGAGGGATGTGTTAGTTCTGGGGATGCTGAAGAAAGTACCATGGAATGTGTCAAGTTAAGTAATGAGAATTTATTCACTCATGGTTTTGTGGTTAGGGAAGAATTCCAAATCAAGGATTTATCAAGACAATTCTTTTTCCCTGAAGACTGTAGCATTCTAGATCTGGTAGTTGGCAATCCTTGGTTCCTAATTTGCTCCATGATAAGGCACATGCCATCAGGGCATATAAGTAAATCATTGAGAAGAGCACTGAATGCAAAATGTACATATTTTGATGAGTAGAAAATCCCACTGGGATAAATTCAATCACAACTGTGATAATTGGGAGAGTGAATGTCCATCAATTTATACTTGTCTGTTTTTTCCCCTCACATTAGAGTCTAGTTGTCCTCTTTTGGCAAAACTGTTACAGAAATCACCAAATAAGGAGCACCATGATATCATTCTGTTCCACTACTTGTGCTTTTAACTTTGATCACTATTTTAAGATATTTTCCAGGTTTCTCACCTGTAAACTTACTCTTTTTCCTTTTTTAACCAGCAAGCATTTTGTAAAGAAATTCTCTGAAACTCAAACCCCATTGAATCACTGTAGACATCCTGTCTTTATGTGCCTGAACATTCCCCACCCCAGCCCTCCATATTTTATATTTTTCTGAAATGCTGGGCAATATGCTTGGCAGTTTCTTGTAGATCATTTGTAAGAGTCACATATTGTTTCCTCAGATTTGTATATTTTTCATCTCCTTGCTTATTGAATTTTTCACTTAAATAGTTGTGGATATTTTCTTCTTCATGTGATAGAAATTATTCCCATTCTTTTTAAAACTGCCTGCCCATATTGGATTGCCATTTATGACTTCTTAATTATTATGAGTCATCATATTATAGATCCAAACTTTAATATGTACATAGCACTACCATAGTTGATTATTGGGCATGCCGATTTATACCACTGATTTTATTTGATTTTTTTTACTTAAGCAACAAACTGGTTGCTAGTATGTAATTTCTACATAGCTCAAATCTTTGTGGTCAATTATCACTTTCATAATTATGTCAATCTTTTTTTTGCTTTTCAAAGAATTTTTAAACATGTTACATTGTCCCTTATATTCCATTTTCAGCAATCAAGATATGGACTTGACCAATGAGAAATCTTTCCTTTAACAAATCTCAACAAAATATTAGGAAAACATTAACATTTATAAATGTTATATATAACAGGAAATTACTTATGTTCCAATAAAACTGAGGTGAAAATATAAAAAGAATTTAATGACTCTAAATAAGAAAAAACACAGAAATGAGCATAATCATATGTGATTGCCATAAATAAATTTCAATCAAGAACAGTTTCAGATATTTAGTATTTTATTAAATTACTAGATTGTTTTAGAAATTCAATATACAGCTACACTTGATAAAATGTTAGTTCCAAATACTGTTTCAATAAACATTTAAAGCATGGGCTAATACAATTTCTATTCAAGATATTGGATGAATTTGTATTACAGATCAGCACTTTTGTTGGTTGTTAAACTTGGATGATTCTATTCATATTAAAATATAAATAATTTCAATGTCAATAAATTTAATGTTTCATCTTTTCAAAATAAAAATATAATAGTATGGCAATATCTCAATATCTCAAAAGATCAATATTTTATTCAGTAATTCATAGATGCTTTCCACATCAAAATCCATATTTGGCTGAGGTCAAAGTTGAATATTGCCATTATTGGAATATTGGAATACAGAATGAGCAAGAGTTAAAATTATTCTAAATATAGTTAGAAAAATGTTTTATTATGATATCTTTATCATTAACCATTCATATATTTAATGTCACAGAATGGAAATCACCTCTACTAGCCCAGTTAGCATCTAAATGACTTCTGTACCAACTCAGGTTAGGAAGAAGGGAATAAATTATGAATGCAATTTTCACAACATTTTATTCTCTCTTCATATTTTTTACATGTCTTCATTAAGTGTACATTGAAAGACAAAGTCATTTTTGGTTGTGCATCACTTTGAGGATGATTCTCCTTATTGATGTGGGGAAATTACATATTCTACAGTTGATCTATCATCAAAAAAGTAAGTATTCTCTAACAGTACATTTCAGACCTATATGTAACTAAATAAATGGAAGCAAATATAATAAACTTAAAATACAATGTGATGCTATGAATGTTCTTCAACAAATATTTCTGGAAAGATAAGAATTATGATGTAGTCTGTTTTCTATTATTTTGCTTTTACCATATTAAGTAGTTTATTTCTCATAATTGTGCTTAAATTACTTTCCTACTCAATAGATCTTTGAAAATTCCTAGTAATTGCTCTGTAAATGAAATTAAGAACTTTCACAATTATAATTAGCTACTGCTGGCTTTCTTCTTGCAAAAATTGTAGGTTTATATATTTGAAGTTAGAATTTCTGTTTCTTATGCATAAACAACATTCTTACGCATGTTATATCTAGAACTCTTTTCTACAGTTGGAATTATTATGCAGATGCTAACTACAAGTCAGAATGCCATGCTTTATTTTGCATGTCTGTTGTTATTCTGTATTGAAGTTCTTGTGCTGATTAAATTATGCCACAATTTCTGTGAAGCCATGATCCTTGATCACACAAATTTTAAGGGGCATCAATGGCATTTAAAAAAGAAGTTATCAGCTTTCAAAACCTAAGGAATATAGCTGAAGCCAAATAGAGAATTTTGGTTAAATACTGAAGATTAAATCATATATTTTTTCCACCTTGAGCAAGAGATACTAAAATGGGGAATCATCAGGGCAAAAAAATTGACATGAAAGTCTATTCATTTCCATTTGATACATAAAATGAAAAAGAGAAGATATTTTAGAGATACTAAAATATATAATCAACAGCTCTATTCCATCATTATTAAAGTGTAATTTTAAAGTAGATGAATGAGTAAATGCGTATATGTAATTATGAAAGGACGTACAGGCTAACATTGTGCTAAGGTTGATGATTAATGAGATTTTTAACCCTATTACTTTTTAAAATTAATTTATTTATTAACTAAAAAAATTAAGAACAAAAAAACATTAACATATCATTCCGTTCTACATATATAATCAGTAATTCTCAATATCATCACATAGTTGCATATTCATCATTTCTTAGAACATTTGCATCAATTCAGAAAAAGAAATAAAAAGTTAACAGAAAAAGAAATAAAATGATAACAGAGGAAATAAAAAGATTATACATACCATACCCCTTACCCCTCGCCTTCATTTATCACTAGCATTTCAAACTAAATTTAGAAGGTCCACACCCCTGGGAGTCATGTCCCACGCAGAGAGGGGGAGGGTGGTGAGATTGCTTGTCATGTTGGCTGGAGAGAGAGGCCACATCTGAGCAACAAAACAAAAGAGGCTCTCTTGGGGGGGTGACTCTTAGGCCTAAATTTTAAGTAGAGTTGACCTATCCTTTGGGGGGTTAAGTTTCATATGAACAAACCCCAAGACTGGGGTCTCAGTCTATAGCTTTGGTTGTCCACACTGCTTGTGAGAATATCAAGAATTCAACTTGGGGAAGTTGAATTTCTCCCAGTTCTCACCATTCCCTGAAGGGGACTTTGCAAATACTTTTCCACTCACTGATCAAATCACTCTGGGATTCATTGGGGCATCACTTTGGACAAACCAACAAAATCTCATGTCCTACCCAAGATTCCAAGTACTTATTAATGCTATTACTTTTTGAAGATAATTGACATTCTATTTTAAACTTATGTCTAAAACACAGGTGTATGTGAGTGATAATAGGGAATAAAAACTTAGTATATATCATCCTCAAAAAATTGGACCAATTATTTTTAGGAAAAATGTTTAGAAAATAATAAAACTACAGCTTTTTTATATATCAATGAGCAGGATTAGCTGATAGAAATCCCCAAGTTTGTTTCTAACACCTTTATCCTTCATCGTTTCCTTGTGCCAGAGTTTGAACAGGAAGTAGCTAAAAGAAATGTTGACAAGCCACATATCAAACAATTCTATATATGTCCATTCCTTTGTAATATTGAGAAAATATGTAATTAAAAATAGTATCTATTTTTTAAATGTTGAGTAAGAAAAATAAAGCAAAGTAAAGTTAAAAAGAATAAGCAACTAATATTATAAAATAAATTCAAATTTTAGAAAAAGTGTTACCTTTCTATATTTCATAGATATTGAAATGATGTGAGCAAACCAGTA